>BKCP01007604.1:96525-132134 GCA_008636005.1 Striga asiatica
AGCACACGTAGGCCATCCCGCTGCCGATCTCCTAACTCGTGGAACTGAGACGGTGACTTTGAATTTTTTGAGGTTAATTCGTTCAGGGGTGACAATTACTTGGGAGGCGTCCTTCCGGGTTGATGTCCCAGAATTCATATGCGGCTTAGACACGACGGAATTTTTAGATTAGATGGCTACGGTCGAGAATTTCCTCGACTACAAAGACGCGCCGAACGGATGATGCGTCGCCCTTGTGGATTAGATGGCTTCCCCTGGTAGCCAACTTCGGGTCGACGAGATCGCACAACGGCTCAGAATCCTCCTCAACACCATCCACAACATCACAAAGTAACTCATCCTACTTTTCCTCTAACTCATCCTCTAGAGCACAGTCAAGTCCATTAGATTCACAAAATTCGTGAAAAGGCACAATCAACTCCTAAGAATTATCACCCATGTCATACGCCATTTCAACACCTGAGTCCATATGCTTACTCTCAACAATAGAGTTTAAGCTCAAAGAACAATCACCGGAAGAATGGTTTGACGTACCTAATGTGGAATGCAAGTCCAGATCGTCAAGAGAGGAGATTTCATTGACAACTAAATCATCGATGTCCTCACTTGTGTCGAGAGATTGTATTCCATCATAAACAAGAGTGAGGTCCATCTCTTTCAAGGAGGTAAACCGATCCACCATAGATCGAAACTCGCCCTCTAACCGGGTACTCTCCCGAATAATCCTCGCCGATAGAGAACAATATCTCCCAACGGAATATAAGATGCATCCAAGTCGAGAAAAGCTATAACGGTAGAGTCGAACTTCGTGAGTGTTTCTTGAAGAAAGGATGGAACGGGAATACTCCTCCAACTGTGAAATTCCTCGACAACCGACATAAAACTTGTAAGTGACTCTTGTGTGCTTGCCAAAACCACTTGGTGGCGTTCGGAAGGTACAACCGTTGTTGAAAATGAAGCTTCAGTCCTCGATGTACAAGTTTGGCTAATCAATTGGTGATCATATGTAGAAGAGGATGGAGCAAAGGACTCAATTTCTTCTTTTTCGGACATGGGAGCCATTGAAGCCCAAAGAGATTAATTGCACTTCTCCAATTTCTCCATAATCTCACTAAACGGCTCAGAGGAGAATCTTGAGTTGGCTTGGGTGGAGGTCTTGAATCATAATGATCGGGAGGCGGATGATAGTAGTAGTCCGGAGGTAGAAGATTGAAATAAGGCAGCTCGTCGTGACCCAAAATGTCATAAGCATAATCGGCTTGAGATGTCGGGTAAGAATGGTTTGGGCCATACCCATGTGACGTTGAGTATCAATCATAAGAGTAAAAATTTGAATAACTCGGATATGAATGGGGCGGCTCTCCATACGGGTACATCTCCTCTTGATAATTGTCGGGTATCCACGAGACAAGCTTCCGGCATAAGAATAACCATGTGGATCCATCGGAACTCCTCAAGCAAATTACCTCGCACAAGAACAACAAACAACCTAAAGGCACACGAGACCAAAACAAAAACAATGAAAATGCAAGAAAAACATGGAACAATATTTATACAAACACAAACACCAAATAGCTAGAGAAATATAAAAGAAGAAAATAAGCAAGAGAAACACACAAAATTAAGAAATTTCACAAAAAGCAAGAGAAATACAGAAAATAAGTCAATCAATTGTCTAAATCCAATGGCCTACTCACCTTCCCTGGCAACGACGCCATTTTGTTTGTAATTTTTTGCAGAGTAAGGAATAAATTCCGACCTCGGGTTGTGTCTCTCGAGGAAGGTTGTTCGGACACAAATTCAGACAATGATTGACTAACACAATAAAAGAAAATAAAAGGTCCTAAACATTCTACTCGCATGATTGGTGATTGTTTAAAGCTAAAGATCGCAAATTTAATCAAGAATGAAAGCAAGATTCAATTTTTAAAGCAAGCAGGTTTTCAAATTGCAAGAAAAAGAAATATAGAGAGAAAAATAACAAGGTGCCCTAAGACCCGAGAAGGAAGTACGACACTCATAGGTTCAGGAACATGCAATCAAGAAATCGTCACTCGCGAATCTATTAATCGAGCTCTCAGTCAATTCTCGCTCACGCAATCAACAACAAAATCACATAATTCTTAGCCTACGAAGATGAATGCATATTCTACTCATGAAAGCTCCTACATTTACCTTAAAAAAATCCAATAAGTAAAGACCAGTGTTCTGGAAGTCGCTAGGCGCCCGCTAGGTGCTTGACCAGCGCCTAGAGCGCCTAGGCGGGGACTAGAAATCAAGATTAAATAATTTATTTTTTTTATTTATTTTCACTACATACAAAATAAAACTATCTGAACTTATAATAAATCAACACACCTAAATCCAAATAATAATATTAGTATATTATTATGAAAACATGATAATAAAATAATGTAATTAGTATTTAAAAAAATTAAAAAAATTAAAAAAATTTCCACCGAACCCGCCTAGGAGCGCCTAGGTCCGCCTAGGCCCGCCTAGGAGCGCCAAGTCGCCTGGCCGCCATTCCCGCCGAGCCTGCTTAGGTCCGCCTAGGCGCCTGACAGACTTTTTCAACCGATAAATGCATATCGGAGGCGGCCGTGCAGCGCCTAGCGCCTAGGCGGCCGCCTAAGCCGACTTTGAGATCAAAGGTAAAGACAAGAAAAACTTACGAGATCTTGGACCTTCAACTATGTTTCCAATTGGACCTTAAACGAAGTCTCCAAGTCTCTAGTGAATCCACGAGAAGAAATAAGCTGGAAAGTTACAATCTTTATAGAGAAATATTACAATGAAAATTGGGTCTTGGAGCCCTTAGAGAGAGAAAGAAAATGTAGAGAGAGAGAGAGAAACTAAGAAACAAAATATTGCTAATGAGGAATTGATCCGAAAATACAAAGCAACAAGTCTATTTATAGCCACACCACAAACACACACTAAAACACACACATTTAATGAGCTACATTAGCCCAAACAAGGAAAATTCGTCCTGGTGGGTTACTGGGCGAGTGCTGGCACGGGCAGGGAGGCGCTGGCGCGTGGGTGCAGGCGGTGCTGGGCTGGTCGCTTGGCGGATGTTGGGGGGGCGCGGGGGCGCGTGGCGTGCGCTAGGCGTACGCAGGGTGCTCACGTAGGCGAATGCCAGACCATTGGGCGTGCGGGCGCAGCACGGGCGTGTGACTCGAACCTCGATTTCTCTTTTGCACGACTCGGATGGTTCGGATAATGGTTCATGTCAACCCAGTCAGCTGGGATGGTTCGTCTTCCCAAGCTTCACAATAATGGACCTATTCAACACCAAAAGAGACGAGAAAATACGACCAAAACACAAAACGCACAATGAGAGCAAAAATACACAAAAAACAATAAAATGGACCGATCAACACTAAAACGAACCTAAAAAGACTCGACGAAGGCACATAAAACACATGAAAGAAGCACAAAACACAACAAACAATGCCCTCCAATAAGGAACCATTAGAAACTCAGAGCAACCGGCAATACACTTTGAGGCTATTCATCCTAAAGACAAAGAAAGAACTGAAAATCTGAAGCCAACAAACTTGTGAGTTCGAGTTCACTTGAACGACTAGTCATATTTGAAGAAAAAGCCCCCAGCTGACCCTAAAGAAGATATCAAAGAACATATGGAGAGCCACATCACAGTGAACACCACACTTGGTTGGCCTCCAGGACATATTCCGGTGCCACCGACCCCGTTAGTGGTAGTACGACGACCAGGAAACACACAATAGAAGATGAGGGGAGGGGAGGGGAGGAAGGTTGCGATGAAACTCTCTATTTTCCTTTTCCTCATGCAAGGAAGACGAAAGGGAAAGACAAAATTTTGGCTATTTTAAGTGACAGATCGAAACTTTGATGGTTTACTATTATCAATTTTAAACCCTTCAGATTATATTGTTGGCCATTTAAAAACACAAATTCTTATATGAGACGATCTTACCATTAGGCGGTCCGACTCGTCATACTTTTTTTTTAATAAAAATGTATATTTAAAAATGTCATATTTTTTGTTTATGTTATCTTTTAGAGTATGACGTTTAAATATGAAAATAAACCATATTCCTATGAAAAATCTAATAAATTCTAATGGATATTCAAAAGTATAGTTTCCATTAGAATGATTTCAACGTAAACCCACCAAAACTATTCAATTGAAATGAGTTTTCTATCGAAATTGTAATTGAAAAATCTATCGTTGGATTGTCAAAATCAAATGAAAATGTAAATGGAAAATTCATTCCAACATAATATTTTTGTTGGAACCTATTGATAAATTGCTACGAAAATAATAGCATTGATATATTCATTTGAATTGTTGTCAAAATTCATTGGAATATATTTCTATTGGATTTTTCTTATAAATTTTTTATCATTTTTCTTATTTATTAAAAATACTCCCTACTTACCACTATAGTTTATTAATTTATATCTTCTCTAATTGGAGTTTTTTTCATTAATTTGGCGTTCAGTTAGAGTACCTAGTGACAATATAATGCGGATCCATTTTAGTTTTCATTTTAAATTTATTTGAAGATTTATCACATTTATTGAAAATGTCAATTAGAGCGTTTTTTTTCTTCAATAAACTTCCTATATATAAATGCGGAGCTTTTTAGGCTAACTCATAATTTATAGTTTTCATTAAGGCAAAAGTGCATTTTTAGTCCTGTTACTTTAACACCATAACAATTTTTGTCCAATGTTTTAACTTTTTGCCTTTTGGTCATATAATTAAATATTTTGCTGCAATTTCAATTCTCAAAGGACTGGAACTGCAACAAAATTTTAAACAACAAGATCAAAATTCCAACAAAAAATTTTCAATTATAGGACTTAAATTGCTAATATAAAAATCTATAAATTTGGAAATTAGTTGCAATTTTAGCCCTAAAGGACTGAAATTACAGCAAAATATTAAATCACAAGACCAAAAGACAAAACGTTAGAATCTTGGGACTAAAAATGCAATGACGTTAAACCAGTAGGACTAAAATTGCACTGGCGTTAATTCTATCTCGCACTTTATGGTGCTTCATAATCTTGTTAGTTAAATTATGGAGGTTCAAAGTTGGTGTGCAAACGACCTGGACCAGATTCGCGAGATGTGACTTGCGTTCTGACCAGACCTACAAAATGGGTCGGGAGGAGCTCCTGAAATTATCACTCGGACGATGAAGTCTGTCAACAGTGATGAAAACAATGAACAGTAGATATAAAACTCTGTAAGTATTCATAGTATGTAGAGAATGTAGTGTAAATAGACATACTTCACCCCCTTATATAGGGGTATTGTCTTGTTGCCAAGACTGCCTAGATGGGTTGCGCAAATTGCCCGGGCTGCCCGTTCTTACTGTCCACGTGGCACTATCCACGTGTGCTTCTTATCCTAATTATATTCTTTTTTATCCATTAATCTTCCTCATTATTCGGTCTAATCGTGAACCCAAACCCTTGTTATCATTAGGTAGGTCACCTTTCCCGCATATAATCACTTTTTAAAAATTTAACAACTTTTTAAAATTTAATAACTTTTTTATTTTTTTTTATCAATTTTCATATATAATATATCAAATTAATAATCTTCTTACGACTTTAGTTTGACATCATATCGCATATATTATATAAAAAATAAATATATCTAAGTTTTAAATAAAAAATAAATTATCTACCAATTATATAAAAAATAATAAAATTATTCTATATAAATTAAATAATTTATCTATCAAGCATTTTATATAATATGTGTTCGAAAGTTGTTGAATTATTGACAAGTGAATCCTACAAGTGAGAAGTGTCATTTTAAATTAAAATTATTTTATATTTTTTTAAGAAATATCTGAAAATTCTAAGGTAAAAGTTTTTTTTTTTAATTTAAATTTTTAAAGTATAAATTTATGAATTAGTAACCGCAAATACATTGTACTGCTACTTATTAAAATAATACTAGTACAGAGCCCGTGCGATGCACGGGGTGCACAATTTGAAGGCTATTTATCCAGACTTATAATTATATACATGAATAAAGAAAAATGTACGGAATATATATAGTACGTGACCCGCGAGATATATTTATTTAGAGAATATTATATTATAAGATGCAATATTCAATAAAAGTTTATAATACGCAAGAAATTGTACGATGTTCAATAAAAATTTTAATATATTCAAGTGGAGTCTTAAAGTCTCTTGTACATTAAGACTACTGACAAAATAATATTTTAATCAATGAGTTTCATTTCCTTGTAACCAAATTGTGAATGTGATTTGAGGAGTACAACAAATCGATATATAGCTGACTTGTTTTTTTCATTGTAGTTTTTTTTTTCTTTTTTTTTTTATTTTTTTATTACAATTAAGAATTTTACTAAATATAAACTCTCAATCTATGGGGTTAATCAACGTTTAAGTCTAAAAAATTAGGAACTTTTACCTCTTTTAATCAACGTTTAAGTCTAAAAAACAATAGAGTTATTATAAGTTTTTTTTCTACATCTTTTAAAATATTAAATATGAGCATGTTAGGGCTAGCTTGTAAAATAATTAATATATTATCTCACTAAAACATTTATACTAATAAAAATTTAATTTTAGCATATAAATTTATCCCTTGATATAAGAGAAAGTAACAGTTTTACTTATTGTTGTTCACCATATAATATTTAATTATTATTTTATTATATAATAAAAAAGGAATATTGTTAAATAGTGTAGTAGAATTGTTATAAAATTATATGAATTTTTTTTTTTACAATATGGATTTAATATTTTTTATGATTTGATAATATAAACAAATCTATACTTAATTTTGACAAATAAAACAAATAAATACTTTAGAAAGTATTTAATGTATATACTAAATAGGAATATATTTGGTATAATCAAATACCAAGTATAATCAAATAAGTCAAAGTGTATATTTTTATTTGGTAATTTAATTTTTTTATTATTAAAATTTTTTTATTATACTTACCTTTTTATAATAAAATAAATAAATAAATCAATTAAATAAATAAAATATTGTAATACCAAAATAGTAATGACATTTAATGCAGTTGACTTTTCTGGATAATAAATGTAGTAAATAGAATATCCTTTTATATAATATAATACGGAAATAGTAATGCAATAAATGTTGTTGACTTTTCTGATTACTTAATTTGGTAAATAGTACCCCCTTTAATATAAGTATAGATAGATTTATTTGTTGCATTCCTAAAATAATCAAACAATAGAATAAATAAAATGAGAAGAAAAAGAAAACAAACTTTAAATCCAATCCACCCATATGCTGAGGGTCTTAGAAAAATAGTGATTGGCCATCTCAAAGGACTATGAATATTTTTTCCTTTTGTTTGCACCCACAAGATGTCTCATTTACACTCAATGAATTTGTTCCCCAAAATCTCTCAACTTTTTATCAGCTGTGAATCTCTCATATTATATTCCTTTTAGTTTAATGGCTCAGCTTAGTATGGAATGGAACCAAGGGGCTGGAGGCGTAGCTTTTGTTCCCCCATTAATCTATTTCAACTACAATTTATCCTTCTCACATAAATTAACGTCTATAAAATTAGACAAATTATTATCGAGTTGAAAATTTTATTCCCCCGAAAGTGTTCCATTTAACAACTATTTTGCTTAGAGTGTCCTACTAAAGGTTGGAAATTATTATGTTTATTTCTTAAATTTGTCAGGAAATGAGAGTTTATGAGAAAAAATCTGGAACTCGGAGAATTCTTAAATCATTCCTAACCAAAAAATAATCGTTGACCATTTGATTTTTTCCGAATCGAATCGAACCGAAAAAATAATTGATACGGTTTTGGAGATTTTACAAATATCCGTATCAAGAACTGAATCGAACTATCCCATACCGTACAGAACCGAAGAACCGAGTTATAACATCAGATGTGTGTTATTAATTTATTTTTTGTCAACTTTGACCTTATATAATTTGAGAATTTTTAAAATGCAAATAAAATATAACAGTAACAATTAACCTTCACTTAAATTTCATGCTAAGTAATACTTGATCTATAAATGAATTTTTCTTGTAATAAAAAAATTATTTAAAATGGTATGAAAGGTTAAAGAAATTTTTTTAAGAAAAAACTATATTACATTTATTTAAATTTTCAATATTAATTGCACAAATTTAGTCTTAACTAAAAATTAGAGTCTAAAGTTAATTTCAAAATAAAATCCTTAATATGAGGAAGTTGTTGACGGGCGTTTCCGGACAACGGTTAAAGTAACAAGTGATGAAAATATGGGGGGAGAAAATGACAGGAAAATATGGTTTAATTACGATTTTATTAAAAGATCACTGGGTCGGCCTCTCGTACGAGGTCGGCACTTGTGATATCCTTACAATTCTTACAAGAGGTTTGTTACAAGTCTAGAGAGTGAAAGTAGAGAGAGAGTCTGAAAGTTGGAGATTCAACAACCTAGAAATAAATGAGGGGGCTGCTATTTATAGTGCTCTTAAATGTGGCACTGTTCAAGTACTGTTCACTGGTCTTGTCGTACAGTGTTCTTGCAGAACAGTCCGGCGCCTCCCTGACAGATATTCAATGCGATTTGAGGTTTTCCTAATCATGTCTGTCAGACATTTAATGCACACATGGGGGTTATTTAATGCTGGCAGGCTTTATGTCTTGGCTAGTGGATGTAGGCCTGCAGGCTACGGCGCCCTGTCCAATCGCCAATGATTACTCTCCAAGTGGCATTATTATATTACTATTGGGCCCTGCGCCTGTCTCGGGGGCAAACGCTCTGAAGCTTCAGGTCGGCTCCCGAGCTCACTCTACTCTCCTGGCCCTCTGGAGTCTTACTTCAGCCCGCCATCTATTCGAGGTCGGCACCGGTGCTTGAACGATATAAATGCCGGACTCGGGAATGGACACACGGAGATGTGATGGTCAATTCAATTCGGGATTCAGCTCGGTACTTGCGCACTCGACCGGGTCTTTGGTTCGGCTTTTGGAGTTGCCTTTTGTCCGGTTTCCTTTTAAGGCGAACTCGGATGTCAACATACAGGCCCCCGAGCTTGGAGGGGATGCTTTTGGTATCCCTTGTGAGGCCGTCGTTCTAGATGCACCCGAGTTCGGCGTGTGGGTTTCACTTGCAAAATCCTTTTCATCATGCGCGTCTTCTGTCATCGTGCGCGCCCTCCCCAGATCTGAAGCTATTTAATGTGATGTGTCCGTTACGCTTACTGTCGGCCATGGAAAGTCATGCCATTCCAGAGTCTTTCCACATGGCGTCACTTGATTTGTCCTCGTCGAGCGGCGTGTCGCTTCAGTGGGCGAAGGCTTTCGGGAGCGCGTGGTGTCTACGTCTTCCCATCTGGGCCACTGGATCGCATCTTTTCTAGCCGTCAGATTACGTTTTATTTTTGAAGTTCAAATTCCTGCCACGTGTCGCCTGGCGATTGGGCGATAGTCTGTATATAACGTTGCCTTCATCTTCCTCGAGAGACACTACCGTCTCTGAGATTTTTCGAGCAACCGAGTTTCCGAGCAAGAATTCAAGGCGATTTTCGAGATTTTTCGAGCTTCTTCGGCGACTTTCATACCAGTAATTTCACTTTCTCAGAATCTTTATTCTTATTTTCCAATCATGTCGAGTTCTTCCGTTTCTGCGGCGAATCTCCCCGTCGGTGATGAGGGGTATACGGCGGAGAAGACCAGGGAGATGGTGGTCTATTCTCCTCCAGCGATGGGAGCGGCGCAGCCGCTCAGAGTCACGCCAATTTTGTCCGTTTGCATGACGTCGGTGGCGGCGGCGACAGGTCCACGCGGAGAAAACACTCCAAAATTCCCAACGGTTGAGATTATCGACCTCGGCTCTAGCCAGTCAGATGCCGGAGAGGGCAAGAAAGAGACCGGCGCCGCTTCTCCTGAAGATTCCGACGTCGACGCCGAGCTGGTAGGGGAGACGCTTCAGGGCGACACCCATGGGCGAGAACGGGTTCCCATGGGTCGCGAGGATGCCGAGATCGATGCCGTGGTCGAAGCCGCGACCATGGCTCCCTCGGGATGTTGGTGCCGCCCTCCCCGCTTCTGGCCGTCTATCGCCTCGGCGACTGCCTGGACGACCGCTTCGGTGCTGAGGGATGTCGACCTCGCACAGTTGAGGGGAAAGGCCTGCTTCGGCCCAGGGGTCAGAGTTTTTGCCCCTTATGCCGGCGAGCGTATTCACTGCCCCCCGCCGGGCTGCATCGGCGTGTACCGCTCGAGCGTCCTGCTCGGTCTTCGATTCCCGTTACCGGGGGCTCTGAATGACATCCTCAGCGACCTCGATATCGGCATCAGCCAGCTTGTGCCAACAGTCTTTACCCGGTTGGTCAGTCTTATCGTTCTTTTCCGTCAGAAGGGTTGGGCCGACCCGACCAGTGACGACGTGAAAGCCCTGTTCGTCTTCAAGAAATCCGGACCGGCAATTACTACAGCTCGGTCTCCCCGAGCGTGGACATGCCCTTAATCCATAAGGTCCTCGAGTCGTTGCACGGCTACATGCCGGAGTGGTTCTGGGTCGGCAGCGAGTGGATGACACCCAACGCAGCTCGGCACCCATCTACTGAGTTCATCTCTGACACTTGTAAGTTACATTTTCTATTTGTTTCTATCCTTCTGATTAAACGTCTTTCCGTACTAACAGGTCGGTATTTGCATTTCAGTCCACAACCCGCGTGTTGATCCGAGTAACGATCTGGTGAAGAAGGTCGAGACTTTGTTGGGACTTGCGGAGGGGAAGAGATACTACAAGGATCTCATCGCTGAGGAGAGTTTGATCCTGCACGGCCTTTGCCCTGTATACAACATCAAGTCTTTCGAGCCCGGTATTGTCCTTTTCCTTGGGTTTGTTCGCTCTTTTTCTTAATATGTGCTGGCTCTCATTATACTTTTCATTTTCCTTGGACGGTGTACTACCCTCTTCTACGTGAGTGTGGGTTTAGCTCGGTTAAGGAAGCAAACAAACACACACGCGCTCATCCAAACTCACTGAAAGAAAGGAAAATTGCCAGTCGCATGGACTTTCTGATGAAGCATGGCAAAAAGAAGACTCTCGGCTCGAGCTTGTTGTAAATATTTTTCCGGAGTAGAATCTAAAGCTTCGAACACTGGGTCGTGTCTCACGAGGAAGGTTAGCCGAAATATTCTATACGTTTATTCAAAAACAAATAAAAGAAATAAAGTTCCTAGACATTCTAATTCAGATATTGGTTTGATTTAATTATCAACTACTGCGAAAATTCAAATTAAGCAATGAGGAAAGCAGGTAACGAAGAACAATTAGGATTTGAGAAGCTAGGGAGTCGGGGAGATCTGTTTTGGTTCGAATTGCAATTAATGGGCAGGTGATTGTTCAGTTAAGTGATTTGAATAGTCGACACGTTCGAGTACTCATTCTCAATAACTTTTCGTAACAAGAGAACAAACTAGAACGGCAAATTAACAATTTATTTAACTCCTAGGCAATACAGTTACAAACAAGCCTAGTTCATACGAGCCTATTTCGACCGACTCCTCCCCTTTCGGTTATAAGAGTCGATTAAAGTAGACTAGAAGGTGTTTAATCAACTAGTCCGTTTAGAATAACCAACATCAAGCAAGAATATATCGAACTCAATTGCAAACAATTGGAAATCGAAGTGTCACCCTTCAACAGTTCTAAATACTCGAGCCCGACAATTGAAAAACCTAGAAAAAGATCAACTCGTATGAAATTGAACAATCCTGAACCCGACAGTCACAAACGATATCAAAACATCAATCCCCTATCCCTAGCATAAAGATTTAGCTACTCATAATCGAATCAACACAGAAATTTATATCAACCCAAGAATTCATATTCATCAAGCTAAATGAAAAGAAAATCTTACGAACGATAAAATCCCAAAGTTGAATCTGAATAACAAGATTGAATCCGAAAGCAATAGCAAATTCCGTAATCAAATCCGTGTTCTACGTCGAAAAAAATGAAAGAACGATGAAAAACGAGAGAGAAAAGAGAGGGGGTAGGGTTTCTGTTTTTTTCCTGTCGAGAAAAAAAAAGAGAGAGAGCCCCCTTCTCAAAGTCCGTTCACGTCTATTTATAAGCAGCAAGGTCGCGGCGTGAGGAGCATGATGCACGACGTGGAGGGCGCGCTTGCCGCGGCGCGGCAGAAGCTCGCGGCGTGATGGGGTGGGACTCCGCGGCGTGAAGACTCCTCAGCGGCATGGAGAGAAGTGCTGGCCGCGGCGCGGGACCTGGTAGCGGCGCGGAGGCCTGGTGCGTCGCGGCGCGGGGCCTGGTAGCGGCGTGGAGCTGGGATGATGGCACGGCGCGGGACCTGTAGCGGCGCGACGCTGGAAGATGCACCGTCTGAAGGCCCGTGGCGGGTGTAGCGGCGCGAGGACTCGGCGCGGAGCTGGTACTGGTGCTCGGGCCACTTGCATGACTTCACCTTTCGGAAGTTCTCTCGGACCCATTATCGTGAAAAATTGATTCTCCCAAACTTTCCATCCTACACACCAAAGATGAGAAAAACCGAAAAAACGACCGAGGAACACAAGGATAACCATCATAAAACAAGACACGTAATAAACTAAAAAAAACGAATAAAAACTAGCGAAAAGACCTAAAACGGGGAAAAAAGAAATGAAAAATAATAAGAAAAAACGCAACAAAAATGGGACAAATAGAGCTCAACGGGAACTACGAGTTCCGTGCCGCTCAACCCGGCTTCTGAGATCCCCCCACCAGGAGAAGTCGAGGTGCCTTCCGGTTCTGGGTCAGTGGGCCCGGATCCCGTCCCCGGCGGAAGGAACGTCAGCTGCGGCGGTCGGGCAGGTGGCCGTGAGGCCGGCGCTGGCCGTGGCCGAGGTTCTACAGGTCAGGGTGCCGGTATGCGCCAGAGGAAACATTGGCTCCTTGCAGACGAGCCGGAGGAGTCCGGGGAGGAGGCGGAGACCAGGACACAAGATGTCGCCCCACCGTCCCCGAAGAACAGTAAGATGGCTGAGGTCGAGAATGCCACCCTGGCGGGCGAGTCTTCGGCCTTCGTCCATCAGGCCGGGTCCTCCACTTATATACCCGTGAACCCGGGTCGGAAAGCTTCCCTCGAGAAGAGCCTGCGCCGATTTCCCGACCAGTGGTTTGTTGACTCGAGATCGGCAGTCCCGTTTCAGTTGCCCAATCCTTATCACTTGCCCGGGCAGGTGATGTCGGCGGCGCGGACCGTCATGACGTCGTGGACCCCTACTGCCGAGACTGCCGTTCCCATGCTTTCTCAACCTCAGCTCGCACATCATGCCATGGCAACCATGGGTCGGGCCATGGATGAGCTAATTCACGTCATAGAGAGGGCGCAGAGGGACGGTGCCGCCCTGCGGAAGCTCGAGGAGGACCATGTAGTCTGTGAGGGCCGGATCAGCGAGCTCTAGGACGAGTCCGAGAGGGTGAAATTGTTGGAGAACCAACTCGTCCTTCAGCAGGGCGCGACGGTTAAGGCTGAGGAGGCAGCCGCCAAGGCTGCGGAGGATCTGGCCCGTTCGACAGAGGCCCGAGATGCCAGGATTGCCGAGCTAAAGAAGGCCCTGGCTGACAGCGAGGAGAGGAGGGTGGCCGAGGTGGCCGCCGCTGAGGAGGCCTACAAGGCTGACCTGGCCACGGATTCCAAGCACCACGCAGATGAGCTTGATCGCATCCGCCGGGAGCACGCCGAGGTGGTTTCCTAACTCGAGGACTTTGGGAAAAGGATGTCCTCCCAGGTCTGCCTCTTGAAGGAGGCGGCGAAGTAGATCGATGGCGAGCCGATCGCTCTGCCCCCGCCTCTGACGTTCGCCGAGGTCCAGGTCCAATACTTTGAGGAGATGAAGCAGAGCATGGACATGTTGGCGCGTTCAACCTCTACTAGTTATTCCAGTGGCTCGATGCCGGGGTGCTTTCCCTCGAGGACTTCAGGGCCATACTCTTTGAGAAGGTGCGCCGGCATGATCTAGATTTCGAGGGCCAGATCTGCGACATCGACGTTGAGTAGGCCGCGGTGGTCCAGAGGCTCCGGGGCTGGGCCGACGATATCGTCGTTGGCTTCCAGAAGTTTGGCGCCATCCTTTCTTCGAAAACGTGGTGGTTGGCCCCTGGGGAGCTCCTTCCCGACTATGAGTCGTACGAGCCCGAGGTTGACCAAGACCCCGAATTCCAACCGAGGCGTGGCGCCGTGCTGACGGTGGTCGCCGAGATGGAGGAGGCCGAGGAGGCGGCTAAGGCGATGGAAGATGCCCAGGCGGTGGCCGGTACATTAGGGACCAAGGAGACGGAGGTAGATGCCGAGGTGGTTCTTGAAGGCCCCGAGCTTGTCTCTTGAATACCCTTGTTTTTATTGCTCACTTTTTTCAGCCTGCGTGCCGTGGTGTTGACCGTATGCGGTCCTTCTGAAAATATGATTTGTTTGCGCCGATCTGGCATTTTGTGTTTTGAACATCTTGACCTCATTTTGAATGAATGATATGTTTGCTTTTTGTTTATGTTGGACGGGTTTTCATACTTTTCTACTTATGTGCGTCTGCGAATTCTTCTTAGTTAGATTGCCAAATTCCAAGTTTGGACGAAGTGTCGGGTTCCTTGGTGGAGGTCGACACTTCATTATTTGACCGAGCCTCGTGATTGGGCTCGGTACGTATTATTTACTTGGTCGAGCCACATGATCGGGCTCGGCATTTATGATTTACTTGGCGCATTACCTGTCCAATTTACCTGTTGAATCGGGCGATGGTTTGGCCTTGTTGAGCTTCACGCTTGAGTTCGCTATTCGTTTCTTACTTTGCCGACTATGGCCTCACCGGGCAACTTTGCCGAGCCCGGTTCGTGCCGGCCGGACCATCGTACTGACCCGACCTGCACATAATTATGCGGCAGCTTACTTGACCGGTCTCGCGTTCGGACTCGGTGGTATTATTGGCCTGACCGGGCTTTCTAGTTGAGCCCGGCTAATGCCAGCCGGGTCATCGTACTAATCCCGACCAACACTTGGTTCCTTACGTTAATTACACCGCTTTGACTCGATCTATACTTACTAAAAATAAATGCAAATTAACAAAAATTACATATTCCTACAAGACTCGTCCATTTTTTGGAAAATATCATTACAAAAGACCGCCCTGAATCTACTGGTAAAATTTTTTCAGAAATGCCGAGTTCCACGGGTATTGGTGGGACGGTCGGCCCCGTGTGGGAGGACCTCGCTGATTTTGTAGGGCCCTTCCCACTTCGGCTTGAGGGGTCCGGGATCAGGTCCCGTTACCCTTTTTAGTACCAAGTCACCAACTTGGTAACAGCGCGGCTTGACCTGGGAATTGATGTATCTCTCACTCCGCCTCTTGTACGCTACATTTCTGAGCTCGGCTTGCGACCGGTGCTCATCTATCAGGTCAAGGTTTGCTCTCAACGATTCGAAGTTGGATTCTTCTTCAAAGTTGGTTACCCCAAAAGTTGGGGCACCAAGCTCGACAGGTATCATTGCTTCGGTCCCGTACGCTAAGGAGAACGGCGTTTCTCCAATGGACGATCTGGCTGTGGTGTGGTACGACCAGAGCACGCTTGGGAGTTCTTCTGGCCAGGCCCTTTTTGCGGCTTCGAGTCGGACCTTGAGCCATTGTTTGATTATTTTAATGACAGCCTCGACCTGGCCGTTGGATTGGGGATGGTAGGGTGTCGAGAAAAAATGTTTGATGTCATGTTCTTCGCAAAATGTCTCCAACTTCTTCCCTTTGAATTGCCTTCCGTTATCGGTGATTATTGAGTTCGGCACTCCAAAACGACATATGATGGACTTCTATAGGAAGTCGATCATCTTCTGCTCTGTGATGGTAGCGAGCGGCTCGGCCTCTGCCCATGTTGTGAAGTAATGCACGGTGACAACCGCATACTTCACTCCGCCCTTTCCAGTGGGTAAGGGACCGATCAGGTCGACATCCTACTTGGCGAACGTCCACGGGCTAAAGATCGATTTCAAGGGCTGGGAAGGTTGGATGATGTTTGGCGCGAAGGTTTGGGATTTTGCGCATCTCCGGGCCATGTCCAGGGCGTCCTTCTTCAGATTAGGCCAGTAATACCCTTGCCTGAGGACTTTGTGAATGAGGGCGTACCCGCCGGAGTGGTTTCCGCAGACGCCCTCGTGAATCTCTTTAAGAATGTACTCGGCCCCTTTCTCGTCTACGCATTTGAGTAAGGGCGCCGAGTATCCTCTTTTGAATAGTTCACCGGCCACGATCGTAAACCGAGCTACCCGGGTACGGCATTGCCTGACCTCTTTTTGGTCAGACGACAACGCACCAATCTCGAGATACGATCGAATTGGGACTATCCAGCTTGGCTCCTCATCTTCAGGGGCCTGGTCGGCACTCAGGATGAAAGTGCCGAGCACCGAGGGTTGTTCTTTGTGGGCGACTTGGACATACTCAATGCTTTCCACCTCGGCACATGAGGCGAGGCGGGCCAAGGCATCGACCTGCATGTTCTCTGTCCGGGGATTGTGTTCCATCTGGGTCCGGAATTTGCCCAACTTTTTCTTCACCATTCCCAGATAGGGGACCAGTCTTGGCTCTTTGACCTCGAACTCCCCGGAGACCTGTTTGACCATCAACATCGAGTCGGAGTGGATGATGAGGTCGGTCAGGCTCATGGCTTCAGCAAGGGCGAGCCCGAATAACAATGACTCATATTCGGCCTCGTTGTTCGTCGCCGGGAAGAGGTATTGAATCGAGTGACAGAAGAGTTTCTTTTGGGGATCCACGAGGACGACCCCTTCGCTTGCTCGTCCGGCAATGGAGGACCCGTCAACGTACATCACCCAAGGCCCCTCGCCCTTCGTTTCCTCGACTCCCGGCATGAATTCGACTATGAAGTCCGATAGTACCTGCCCCTTCATTGCTGTTCGGGGTCGGTAGTTGATGTCGTACTGTCCCAGCTCCACCGCCCATTTCATCATCCGACCTGAAGTGTCAGGTCGGTGCGGGATCTGTCTAAGTGGGTAGGCTGTCAGGACGGTAATTGAGTACTCCAGGAAGTACGGTCTCAACTTTCGGGCTGCGGTCACTAGGGCGAAGGAAAGTTTTTCCATTGGTGGGTACCGCAGCTCAGCATCATGAAGTGCCTTGCTTACATAGTAGACCGGGTATTGGCTTAAGTCTCCTCCCGGATTAGGGCGGCACTTACCACCACTTCGGATATTCCCAGGTACAGAAAGAGCATCTCACTTGGGCGGGGCTTCTACATTGTTGGGGCCCGACTGAGGGTCTCCTTGATAGCCTCCAATGCTCTTTGGCAGCCCGGAGTCCATTTGAACTTGTGATTTTCTTGATGGCATCGAAGAAAGGTTTACAACGATCGCTTGATTTGGAGATGAAGCGGCTCTATGCGGTGAGTTTGCCAGTCAGACTTTGGACTCCCTTGATCGAGGTCGGCGGTCGGAGGTCCTGGACTGCTCAGATTTTTTCGGCATTCGCATCGATGCCGCGCTAGCTAACGATGTAGCCCAAGAATTTCCCGGAGCCGACGCCGAAGGTACATTTTTTGGGATTTAAACTTCATGTTATAATCACGCAAAATAGAAAACATTTTATTAAGATCGTTTACATGGTCAGATGCGTACACGGACTTGACTAGCATGTCATCTACATACACTTCCATAGACACACCTATCAAATTAGCAAACATCTTGTTGACTAGGCGCTGGTAGGTGGCCCCGGCATTCTTCAGCCCAAACGGCATCACCGTGTAGCAATATAGCCCGCGTGCCAAGTAGAAAGAGGTATGTTCTTCATCATCTGGGTGCATTGGGATTTGATTGTAGCGGGAGTACGCATCCATGAAACTCATCAGCTCGTGCCCTGAGGTGGCGTCGACCATGTAATCGATGTGAGGAAGAGGGTAGCTGTCTTTGGGGCATGCCTTGTTCAGATCGGAGAAGTCGATGCACATGCGCCATGCCCCGCTGCTTTTCTTCACGAGAACCGGGTTGGCGACCCAGGTCGGATACCGGACCTCGCGAATGTACTCATTGTCTTTGAGATTGGTCATCTCCTCATCAAGGGCTTGTTGTCGGTCCGGGCCGAGCTTCCTCATTTTTTGCACGACCAGCTTGACCGTGGGGTCGACATGCAACTGGTGGCAGGCGACCCGCGGGTCGATGCCGACCATGTCTTCGTGGGTCCACGTGAAGACGTCTGCGTTTTCCCGGAGGAATTCAGTCAGCTCGGCTTTTCGCGGTCCCGGCAGCTTGCTTCCAATCCTCAGTTGTTTCTGACAAGTCTCTTCGTCGATGAAGATGACTTCAACTTTTTTCATGGGCTCGGCCCTCTTTGTCCCCCAAGCTCGTCTTCTTCTGTGACCGGCTCTTTGCCGACCCTTCTTCCCCTGTCCAGGTCCAGGTTGGCCCCGGGCTCTTCTTCTGCCGGGTCGGTGTTACCGCCAGCCGAGGGGAGCGGACCTATCTGGTTTTCCAGCATGCAGTCGTCCCCCCCGCTGGGGTTATCCAGCCCGGTATCGCTGGTCGGGTTGTCCATCTCTGGCACTCAACGTGGTCAAGGGGTGCGAACCTATCTGGTTTCCCAGTATGCGGTTGCCCCTGAACCCTCGTGTGCCGGCTCTGGAGAGACTTCTAGCTCGGCCTCTCTCGCCTCGGCGTCGGCGAGAGGGTCTGCTGCATTTATCTCTGCTCGTGGGATGTTCAGGATGCACTGCCACACCTCTCTCTAGTCCCCGCGGTGGGTTCCCTTCCCATCTGAGGTCTGGAATTTTAGGGAGTAGTGGAATATGGAGATAACGGCCTTCAGCTTATATAGGGCCGTCTTGCCTAGGATGGCGTTGTACTCGCTCGGGCAGTCCACGATTTTAAAAGTTTCCAGAATCGTCTTCGTGGGCTTCCCCTTCTCCCCAAACAGGATTGGTAGTGTGACTTGGCCCACGGGGGCCGTTGTTTGCCCATTGAAACCCTGGATCCGCTCGCAACAGGGCTGTACCTCTTTCTTGTTGATCCCCATCTTTTTGAAGGTATCATAGTAGAGAATGCTCGCGTAGGCCCGCCCCAGTGTCAACTATGATGTGGTGGATCTTGATGACCATTATCGGCGCCGTGATCACCAGGGCGTCGGAGTGGGGGTGGTCGAACAAAAAGGCGTCTTCATCGGTGAAGGAGATTTTATTTGGCGTTGGCTCAGGTGCCGGCTTACTGCCAGCATGCATCACTCTCTGCCCGGCGTAATAGGCTTGCCGGGTATAGGCCTTGGTCTGTCTCTTAGAAAGGAGGGATTCACCTCGACTCGTGTTAACACGTCGGGCTGGGTAATCAGCGTGGTCGTTCATTGGAGGTGGTGATCGGTCTCTCTTCCAGCCCCTAGAGGTGCCAGCCTTGTCTTGGGGGGCAGGACAGAAAGTCATGATCTCATGGGGGCCGCCCTGCTGTTGTTTCTTCCTTCGAGGATTCACATCGGCGTCGTCATCGCTGTCGAGGCCCTCCTCGAAGCGGCCTCCCTTCTTCCTCTTTTCACCGAAGTGGGTGAACCTTTTTAGCTGCGGGTCGTCTATCAGTTTGAGCAACGCTGAGATCAAGTTTCGGCATTGGTCGGTGTTATGCCCGTGCGCCTTGTGATAGGTGCAGTAACGGGACTTGTCCACCTTGTCCTTGTCAGTGAACATCTGCTTCGGGTCCGGCAGCAGCCCCATCGCCTTGATTATCTCGTAAATTGCGGCTGCGCCCACAGAGAAGACACTCTGGTAATTCTCTTTCAGCTATTCGGCTTTTTGTCTCCGCTGGGCTCGGACCTCGGCAAACGACTTGCTCGGCTTCCTAGACTTTTCCTCTTTGGCCTTGCCTTTCGCCGGCGCGGCTCCGAACGTTGGGATTGATGAGGACTCTTCCGCCATAATGTAGTCCTGGGCTCGAGTGAGGAACTCCTGGTAAGTGGTCGGCTTGTTCCGACATAGGGACCGTTTAAACAGCGTCTTTGGCCTCAGGCCGCCTTGAGCAGTGATTAGCAGCGCGTCGGGGTGTCACCGTTCCATGTTTTGGACTCGGTCGTTAAACCGAGTGATGTAGTCCTTCAAGCTCTCGTTCTCACCTTGAACGATGTTGGCGATGGACTCCTTTGGGGTGAGGTTAACCTGCGACCCGATAAAATGTGATCTGAACGCTGACCTCAGCTGCCCCCAAGTGGAGATGGAGTGGGGGTACAGAGAGTGATACCACCTCTGCGCTTTCGGTCCTAGCGCCAGGGAGAACATGCGGCAGCGTAGAGCATCTGTGGCACCGTGCAGGTCCATCCATGATGTGTAAAGGCCGATGTGGGAGTCTGGATCTAAACTCCCGTCGTAGAGTCCTAACTGCAGCACCTTTATCTTTTCCGGGACGGTTTCTTGTTAGATGTCCGGGGAGAGAAGTGAAGCTTGGTCCACGACTTGAGGGGTTTGTCGCACGTGAGTGCGAGGAGGTAGCACTTCCTGGACAGGGTGTCGCCCTTCCAGTTCGGCAATTCTGCACTTTAGGACTTTGACATCGTCAGTATCGCGGCCGATGGCCTTTTCTCGCTCAATGACCTCCCTGAGTTCGCGGTTGGCTTGGCTTTTGTCACCCAAGCGCTGATGAACTAGTTGGCGAGTGATTCGCACGCTCTGGTCCAGCTGGATCTCGCCAGTTTGCTCGGTGGGTGCTTGCCTCGTGCTATTTTCAAGGCGATTCCGGGCCTCATGATTGGGGGACTGAGTCGTGGTCTTGGATTTGGCTGGGTTGTTCCTCTGCTCCCCAGCCTGCTTGTCGGGGGTCTGAAGTAGGGTATTTGCCGAGTTTCCCGTGGGAGCCACAGTGTTTCTCCCGGCCGTCTGACTCACGAGGACCTTCGAAAAGACCCCCTCGAGGGCTTTGAGGACGTCTGGGTGCTGCATGGCTGTAGCGAAGGTCAGCACTGGTGGAACAGGGACTTGCGTCCCCTGCTTAGCGCGACGGGAGGTTTCTTCGCCGTTGTGCCGACGCGACTGGGCGCCGGACTGCTGGGTGGACTGGTCACGACCGGATGAAGCCATTTTGAGTGATTTTTAGAAGTGAAAAATGAGAAAAAAGATGAATTTGGTGTGGGGTTCCACAAGATCAAACAATTGACACCAAGTAACTTATGGGACCGTTCCTCTAGCGCCAAACTGTTGACGGGCGTTTCCGATCAACGGTTAAAGTAACAAGTGATATCCTGGGGTGAGAAAATGACAGGAAAATATGGTTTAATTACGATTTTATTAAAAGATCACTGGGTCGGCCTCTCGTACGAGGTCGGCACTTGTGATATCCTTACAATTCTTACAAGAGGTTTGCTACAAGTCTAGAGAGAGAAAGTAGAGAGAGAGTCTGAAAGTTGGAGGTTCAACAATCCAGAAATAAATGAGGGGGCTACTATTTATAGTGCTCTTAAATGTGGCACTGTTCAGGTACTATTCACCGGTCTTGTCGTACAGTGTTCTTGCAGAGCAGTCCGGCGCCTCCCTGATAGATATTCAATGCGATTTGAGATTCTAATCATTGCCTGCCAAGCATTTAATGCACACATGAGGGTCATTTAATGCTGGCTTTATGTCTTGGCTAGTGGATGTAGGCCTGCAGGCTATGGCGCCCTGTCCAATCGCCAATGATTACTCTCCAAGTGGCATTATTATATTACTATTGGGCCCTGCGCCTATCTCGGGGGCAAACGCTCTGAAGCTTCAGGTCGGCTCCCGAGCTCACTCTACTCTCCTGGCCCTCTGGAGTCTTACTTCAGCCCGCCACCTATTCGAGGTCGGCACCGGTGCTTGAACAGAATAAATGCCGGACTCGGGAATGAACCCACGGAGATGTGACGATCAATTCAATTCGGTATTGAGCTCGGTACTTGCGCACTCAACCGGGTCTCCGGTTCAGCTTTTGGAGTTGCCTTTTGTCCGATTTCCTTTTGAGGCGAACTCGGATGTCAACAGAAGTATTGATGAATGTTGGTTTTCTTAAAGCATATAAAATTAAATAACTAAACTTTAAAGTTATTTCTAAAGTTGATTTCAAAATTAAATCTTCAATATGATGAAGTATTGATGAATGTTGTTTTTTCTGAAGCATATAAAAATTAAAATATAACTAGATAGCCATTAAAAAAAAATTAAAACATAAGAAATCTCCAATGATTCGAGCGAACCATACCGAACCGAACCATTCTGATAGTCCTGAATACCGAACTGAACCGAACTGAAACGTTCTGAATTTTTAGTACGGTTTCGGAGAATAGTGATCTTCGAAATTTGGTATGGTTTCGAAGCTTTCTCAATCTCCGAACCGTACTGACCCATGCTCACCCCTACTGCCTAGTCTAGTGTGCTTAATTTATCCCTTTTGCAGTAAAGTACATGTTAGTAATTAATGGCACAAATTCCATCTTTTAAACAAGTTGCAAAGTTGCAATGAGGCCCTATTGATCAATGAATTGAGATACTAAGCGTGGAGGGCCCTTTAGTATGCTTGGATGTTACATTTAGGTTAAAATGATGTCTATAGAATATAGAACCTCTATCTAATCCCGTTGATATCTTGGAATCCTTACTGATATAGGTGCAAGAGCTTGGTTCATAGAGGAAGCATTTGAGAAAAGACAACTTGAATGATAGGTCGGTTAGTCTTGGACTTGATTGGATTGGCAATTCAGTAGCTCAAAGGCGTGGACATATTGAGTAGGTCGTATAGTGTGGTGACGACCTATTGAGTAGTTCGTATAGTGTGGTGACAACCTGAGTGGTCGTGAAAGACATATCGAAACTCTATAGGTGGTACAAGATAAGATGCGAGATGGCAGTAGATCGGGTTGATAGCTCGGGTCAATGATGATAGCATGGTGACCTATGAAAAGTGTAAACCTAAAAGGTAAAAGGATTCTTGTTTGTCCCATTTTTGTTGCGTTTTTCATTGTCATTTTGCCTTTTCTTTTTCCCCCATATTAGGTTTTTTAGTTGGTTTTTAGTTCGTTTTAGTCTATTGTACGTCTTGTTCTAGTTTGGCTTTTTATGTGTTTTTCGCGTATTTTGTCGGTTTTCTACGTTTTTCTTCTTGTTTTTAGTGTGCAGGTCGCAAGCCCCGTAAGGAATTGATTTAGCTCGAAAATGGACCAGGAAATCATGGTTGGATAGATGAGCTCGTTGGAGATATATAGGAAAAAGCAGAATTCGATTTCGATTTTGTACAAGTCCGGACGGGCCCGATATGTGAAGTCGCACACGGAAGCTGCCAACTTCAAGTCAAAAGATTTGGGAGAATAGGTTTTCAATAATAAATTGAATTGGAAAAAACCAATGCGTAGAGGGCTTCATTGGTAACGCATAAGAAAAAACGAAACTCAATTCCGAGTTCGGACGAGCCCAAACGAGCCCGAGACGTGAAGAAGTGCGAGCTGCCCAGGCGCCTTGCGCGCTCCGCGCCTGCCCCGCGCCGCGGCAGCACCGCGACCCGAACTGCAACCCCTGCTCCTGCTCTCGCGCCCGTGAAGACCTGCCGCGCCGTGTCGCGCCTTCCTCACGCCATGGCCGACTTTTCTTATAAATATGTGTACGGGAACTCGTTTTCTTCATTCTTCCCCTCGTGGGGACGGACCCTAGGCTCAGAAAAAGAACGCAACTCTCTTCTCCTCCCTACCTTCTTCTTCTTCATTTTTCCTCCTCTCTTCATCTTTCTTTTCTTCTTCTTCTTCTTCTTCTTCTCCACATCTAAGAATTAAGCTTGTAATTTGGATTCAACTCTCGGATTGGATTTATTATAAGTATTTTTCATCTCGTTTAATTCATGTGAATGGTTATTTGGGGTGGAATGCTTTATTGTGTTGAATTCCTGTTACTTAGCTAAATCTTAATACTAGGGATAAGGGATGATTGTTCATGTTTCACGTGTATTTGTCGGGCTTAAACTGTTCATGCTTATGTGAGTTAATCTGATTAGGAATTAATGTAATCTTGCTTGATTGATTGATATAATCGAAGAGTGACACTTCGATCTTGCGATTGGAAATGATTGAATGTTAATTTTTCGAGTTAGAGTTTGTTAATTCTATATGATTAGTTGATCAAACACCTTCTAATTTAACTAGCGACTTTTCGAACCGAAAGAGGAGAAGTCGTAGACCTAGGCTCGCATGAGGTAGATGATTTCGTAATTGAATAGTCTATTGGTTTTGGATTGAAATACGTGCTTGTCGATGACCTGTCCCTTGTTACGAAAAGTTATTGGGATTGGGATAATTGGCCTGCGTCATATGCTCGAGCTAGCTTGTCTATGTTCAATCCCTTGTTACAAAAAGTTATTGGGAGCGAACCGCTAGATGTTTAAGCGAGAGTGTCAATCTCAAACCGAACAATTGATTGCCCGGTTTTGCTAAGAACTTGAATAAATTATCCCCGACTCCCTATCTGCTTCTTCATCTTTATTTGTTTATATTTTTAGGTAGATTATTATTTTATTTTATTTCTTTATTAATAATTAATCCAAGCTGCTATCTGATTAGAATGTTTAGGATTTATTTTCTTTTTGTGTGTTAGCGATACCAAAGTTAAATTCCAAACAGCCTTCCTCAAGAGATCGACCCGAGGTCGGGATTCATCCGGTAAAAATATAATTTACTACAACAATTATGATATGATAGGGATGCGATTTGGTATCTAAATTAAAAATCATGTGTAATTAGGAAACAAGATATGTTTGAATCTTCTCTATGACAAGGTAACTGGGGGAAAGGGCAAGAGTTACTACTCCAAGGTATATATATATATATATAGGGGGTGGATCCAATGAGACCACTCCTTAAAATGAGTACGTGAGACTCAATCTTAGCCACTCATTTTGTCTAGATCAAAATCAATTAAAATATACATTTATTAAATAATAAAATAGTTGACCGTTGACTCCGGCGTTGACCGTTGACTCCGGCGTTGACCGTTGACTTCCGGCGTTGACTTCCGGCGAGAATCGTTGACTTCCGGCGTTGACCGTTGACTTCCGGCGTTGACCCTTTGTATTGAAATAAATAACCTAGCAACAAAAAACACTCAACCTTGAGTGGTGTAGTGGTTGCATTGCTTGTCTTGCCTCCATGAGGTACCAGGTTCAAATCCTATGGGTTACAATTTTTTTATAAAAAAAAAATACAACTAACTTAGCAACATCAGACAACTAACCTAGCAACAAAACACAACTAACTTAGCAGCATCAGACAACTAACCTAGCAACAAAACACAACTAACCTAGCAGCAAGAAAGAACAACTAAACTAGCAACAAAGACAACTAACCAAGCAACAAAACACAACTAACCTAGCAACAAGAAAGAAAAATTAACCTAGCAACAAAACACAACTAACCTAGCAACAAAAAAGAAATAACCTAGCAACAAAAGACAACTAAACTAGCAACAAAGACAACTAACCAAGCAACAAAACACAACTAACCTAGCAACAAGAAAGAAAAATTAACCTAGCAACAAAACACAACTAACCTAGCAACAAAAAAGAAATAACCTAGCAACAAAAGACAACTAACCTAGCAGCAAAAAAGAACAACTAAACTAGCAACAAAGACAACTAACCTAGCAACAAAACACAACTAACCTAGCAGCAAGAAAGAAATAACCTAGCAACAAAAGACAACTAACCTAGCAGCGAAAAGAAATAACATAACCTAACAATAAAAGACAACTAACCTAGCAGCATGAAAGAACTAACCTAGCAGCAAGAAAGCAATAATCTAGCAACAAAAGACAACTAACCTAGCAACAAGAAAGAAATAATCTAGCAACAAAAGACAACTAACCTAGCAGCATCAGACAACTAACCTAGCAGCAAGAAAGAACTAACCTAGCAACAAAAGACAACTAACCTAGCAGCAAGAAAAAAAATAACCTAGCAACAAAACTCAACTAACATAGCAGCTACAAATAACTAACCTAGCAACAGCAAACAACTAACCTAGCAACAAGACACAACTAACCTAACAAGAAAGAAATAACATAACAAAAGACAAATGGTCAACGGTCAACGTCGGAAGTCAACGCCGGAGTCAACGGTCAACGCCGGAAGTCAACGATTTTCGCCGGAAGTCAACGCCGGAAGTCAACGGTCAACGCCGGAGTCAACAATCAATGGTCATAATAATATTTAAATAATTAGAAATAAAGAATTAAATAATAAAAATAAAAAATTATTATTTAAATCAAGATCTAAATCTTGTGGCTAGGAATGAGTCTCACATTCTCACTTTAAATAATGGGATGCATTGGAACCAATCCCTATATATATATATATATAGGGGGTGGATCCAATGAGACCACTCCTTAAAATGAGTACGTGAGACTCAATCTTAGCCACTCATTTTGTCTAGATCAAAATCAATTAAAATATACATTAATTAAATAATAAAATAGTTGACCGTTGACTCCGGCGTTGACCGTTGACTCCCGGCGTTGACTTCCGGCGAGAATCGTTGACTTTCGGCGTTGACCGTTGACTTCCGGCGTTGACCCGTTGTATTGAAATAAATAACCTAGCAACAAAAGACACTCAACCTTGAGTGGTGTAGTGGTTGCATTGCTTGTCTTGCCTCCATGAGGTACCAGGTTCAAATCCTATGGGTTACAATTTTTTTATAAAAAAAAAATACAACTAACTTAGCAACATCAGACAACTAACCTAGCAACAAAACACAACTAACTTAGCAGCATCAGACAACTAACCTAGCAACAAAACACAACTAACCTAGCAGCAAGAAAGAACAACTAAACTAGCAACAAAGACAACTAACCTAGCAACAAAACACAACTAACCTAGCAGCAAGAAAGAAATAACCTAGCAACAAAAGACAACTAACCTAGCAGCGAAAAGAAATAACATAACCTAACAATAAAAGACAACTAACCTAGCAGCATGAAAGAACTAACCTAGCAGCAAGAAAGAAATAATCTAGCAACAAAAGACAACTAACCTAGCAGCAAGAAAGAAATAACCTAGCAACAAAAGACAACTAACCTAGCAGCAAGAAAGAAATAATCTAGCAACAAAAGACAACTAACCTAGCAGCATCAGACAACTAACCTAGCAACAAGAAAGAACTAACCTAGCAACAAAAGACAACTAACCTAGTAACAAAAGACAACTAACCTAGCAACTACAGATAACTAACCTAGCAACTTAAGACAACTAACCTAGCAGCATCAAACAACTAGCCTAGCAGTAAGAAAGAAATAACCTAGCAACTTAAGACAACTAACCTAGCAGCATCAAACAACTAGCCTAGCAGTAAGAAAGAAATAACCTAGCAACAAAAGATAACTAACCTAGCAGCAAGAAAGAAATAACCTAGCAACAAAAGACAACTAACCTAGCAGCAAGAAAAAAATAACCTAGCAACAAAACTCAACTAACATAGCAGCTACAAATAACTAACCTAGCAACAGCAAACAACTAACCTAGCAACAAGACACAACTAACCTAACAAGAAAGAAATAACATAACAAAAAACAAATGGTCAACGGTCAACGTCGGAAGTCAACGCCGGAGTCAACGGTCAACGTCGGAAGTCAACGATTTTCGCCGGAAGTCAACGCCGGAAGTCAACGGTCAACGCCGGAGTCAACGGTCAATGGTCATAATAATATCTAAATAAATAAAAATAAAGAATTAAATAATAAAAATAAAAAATTATTATTTAAATCAAGATCTAAATCTTGTGGCTAGGAATGAGTCTCACGTCCTCACTTTAAATAATGGGATGCATTGGAACCAATCCCTATATATATATATAGATTAATGGGACTTGTATTCCATTCTGTCAAGTAATGGTAGGTAAATTATTTATAAAAACTAGCATATGTAATATAACAATTAACATTTAAAATAAAAAAATTCTACAATGGTATGTATTACGATGTATAAACTTGATTATTACAGAAATATTATTAATTTTAGAAGTGACAATGGTGGCGAACTGATGAACCGATTGAGCAACATGTTCGGTTCTGAAAGCCCCCCCTTAAAATTTTGATACAACTAACCGTTTCCGGTTTTTCAAAAATCATATAAGAACCGGACCGGTCATACCCTACTCCTCGATCCGTGAGGGTGAAAGGGTTTATGATTCAATTTAAAATTCATGAGAACTGCAGAAAATAATTAATCCTTTCGTTTTCCACCGATTACTGCCATTAAAATCTGTTGAGCAGCCAGGTCTCTCTCGCTGTTTCTCCTGTGCAGTCGTCTGAGTGGTTGCGCGCGTGTTTCGGGACTTAATTGCTTAATAACTCGGGACTTGGAGTTCGAGCTTTTCCTTTTGATTCTGAGTGATCGGTAGTAGCTTCAAAGGATTATCAGGTAATTTTGTCGAACATTTTCACGCAAAAAAAAAAAAAAAAGGACAGAAAACTCAATTCTGGAAATTTTGTGTTTGTTGATGTAAATGTAATAACTTTAATGGATTGGTACAACGGGCATCGAAAATCAATCTCTCCTTTTAGGAACAAAATTGCTAGTTTGATGGTCGCCGATCATGAAACTGATACATGATGATTTTATTGTGAATTTGTTTGGTTGGCCTTTAGCTCAAGGAATCTCGTGAAAAATTGAGCAAACCGTAATTCAGCTATTTCAATTGATTTCTGTTGTGTGCCAAATACTAAGATTTAGTATTTACTGTTCTGTGTTATACCCCCAGGAAACCATGAATCATGAGGTGCAGACAGTAAAGGATGCAGTCCTCAAGCTTCAGTGTTCTCTGCTGGAGGGAATCAAGCACGAGAGCCAGCTCACCACCTCTGGCGCACTCCTTTCTCAAAGTGATTACCAAGATGTGGTGACCGAACGCACTATAGCCGGCATTTGTGGGCACCCTCTCTGCACCAATCCTTTGCCCACTGAACGGCCCCGGAAAGGACGCTACAGGGTCTCGCTCAAGGAGCACAAGGTCTATGACCTCCAGGAGACATACAAGTACTGCTCGACTGGCTGCTTGATAAATAGTCGAACCTTTGCTGCAACTTTGAAGGAGGAGAGGCCTTCGGATCTGAACCTAGCCAAACTGAGAGGAATTCTTAATCTATTTTATGGGCCAATTTCGGGTCCTAATGATGTGGGGATGAGTGGGAATGGGGATATGGGGCTGTCTGGTTTGAGGATTGAGGAGAAAATGGGTAAAACCGCTGGCGAAGTGTCTGTGGAGGAGTGGATTGGTCCGTCGAACGCGATCGACGGCTATGTGCCGCGGAGAGAAAAGAATTTGGACGCTGGGCAGTCGAATAATGATAGAAAAAGTGGGAAAAAGGAACACATTGGTAAGTTTAGTTCTTGGGTTGTTCTTTTTGTATTGTGTTGAGGTAGTTTTCTTGTATCATATATTTTATTTATTATTTTAATATATGTATAAAACCTGTCCATTGCAAATGGGGCTGGAAGAGTCATTGTTGACAATTCTCCTGGCATAGTGCTAATAATGGACTAAATCAAAATGGCTCAATTAAATTCTAGTGCTTCTTCTATTAGTGAAGTTTCTAGAAAAAAAATATATATCAAACGGCGCAATGCACCTTGGGTCGCTACGGAAACAGCCTCCTTGTATAATTACAAGGGTAAGGTCTGCGTACAACTGACCCCCCAGACCCAACTTGTTGGCAACTTGTTTGGGAATATACTGGGTATGTTGTTGTTGTTGTTTTAAGTAATAAAAAATGTGGTAGGTTGATGACTCATGCTGCAATAAAATGTATCAGGACTTTCTTATGGGGACATGGACTTCACAAGTGTGATTATTACTCAAGACGAGTACAGCGTCTCAAAGATTGTGCCTCCTGTGAAGGATAAAGATCGAAAAGGAAAAGCAAGAATTAATGAAGCAGATCTCCAGGGTAACCAGACTCAGAAGCCAAATGCTCCATCAGTAAGCACTAAAGAAATGAGATCCAAAAAGTTGAATAAATTGAAGGATGTGACTGCATCGGATGATAAGGTCAGTGTATTAGAAGATAATAATGCTGGGCCTAGCCAAAATGTCACTAAAAAGGGTGGAGAGGAACTCCAGCTGGGATCCAAGAAGTATAGTAAGTCCAAGGATGTGACTATCATGGATGATAAGGTCAGTTTAAATGAAAATATTATGGCTGTTCCCAGCCAAAATGGCGTTGAGAAGGAGGGAAAGGGACCACAGTTGGGAAAAGAGTTGACGGCTGGTGTTCTTAAGTCCTCTTTGAAGACTTCGGATTCAAATAGAACAAACAGATCCGTTTCCTGGGCTGATGAGAAAAATGATGCTGATGGGAGAAATCTTTGTGAGGTCAAAGAATTAAAAGGTGAGGAAGTCGGCCAAGAGTCGTACAGATATGTATCTGCTGAAGCCTGTGCAATGGCTTTAAGCCAAGCTGCAGAGGCTGTAGCGTCAGGAAAATGTGAAGCATCTGACGCTGGTAAGAAGTTCTCTTCAGTCTTCACAATGTGAAACTTATTTACCAAGTTTTAGTTTGATATGCTGTTAATACATTAAATGCTTTTTGTCTGGCTTTGTTCTCATTTCAAATTTAACATTCAGTATCTGAAGCGGGTGTTATAATATTGCCACCGCCTCATGGAGAGGGTCAAGTTAAATCTGAAGAGAACGGTGATGTGGTGGATACGGAACCCCTTCAACTAAAGTGGCCTCCGAAACCAGGATTTTCAGAAGCTGATCTGCTCGACTCTGAGGATTCTTGGTATGATAGTCCACCGGAAGGGTTTAACTTATCAGTAAGTTGGCTGTTTGAGTTTTTTTTATCCAAAAATGCCACTTCATCTACTACAATTTTAATTTTGTCTTCATTATCTCATGCTGGTAATTTAAATTGGGCTTTATTTCAGCTCTCACCTTTTTCCACAATGTTTATGGCACTCTTTTCCTGGATGTCATCGTCCTCTTTAGCTTATATATATGGAAAAGATGAAAGTTTTCATGAGGAATACTTGTCGGTCAATGGGAGGGAGTATCCACGTAAGGTTGTTATGCTGGATGGCCGCTCGGCTGAAATTAAGCAAACTCTAGCTGGCTGCCTCTCTCGAGCCTTGCCAGGACTTGTTGCTGAACTGAGGCTTCCCATACCTATATCAACTCTTGAGCAAGGAATGGTATGTTGCGGAGATTTCAGCCTGAAACTTATTGCTTGTTTAATTTAGTTGTTACTGGCTTTAAATTATTATATCTTATTTTGAGATTTAGTGATGGCTTGCAATATAGTTTTGAGTTTTTTTACACATCTTAGATGCTCCATGAACATTCTCTAATACCAAACACTTTATCTTCAAAATACAAAGCAAAACATATTTAACCATAATTCTCACTGGTTTATCTGCTTTAGAAAACAAAAGAAAATCAGAGGACGAGGAAATTTGGCTAGATGTCAGGAAGGGCAAAAAATTGTAGAAAAATGATTAGACTACATGAAAATGCAGATTTACAGCAATTTGATATGCCTTCCATTCGGCGTTATTTAAGCAACTATAGAATTTTTCTTTTGTTCCTTTTATGAAATATTAAACTTAGTTTAGTTAATTAGTCGAACCACTTCAGCTTTTGTTTTATTTAAGCATGTGAGACTTTTATCTTGTTCCAGTCCCTGTTCAAATGTTTCTTGTCCTTAGAATATTCATATATACCGTATTTTCAGATACTCTACATGAACAAGGAGTATACTGATGGAGATAAGAGTCTATTAAAGAAATAATTTTATAAAAGGATAGTAAAATCTGCAATAGCAGCCGTAGAAATAACCCCCCTTCTCAGTTCCTATGTATTGCCCCAAAGAAGAGATAATACCTTTTCTACTCGTCCTATTGATCTGATGCGTAATTTATGTAGCTATTACAATCATAATTAAATAAGATGACAATATATAAATCCCTATTGAATTGGAGATTAGTATCTCATACTTATTTCTTTACTTTCGTAGTGGTAGCAAGATCTTCCTGATCATTTTGTTCCTCCTTAGCATTAGCAGTAATTCTGTCTTTCCTTTTGTAGGAACTTTCTCTATCATAAGACCTTTTTTTTTTTTTTTCCTATATTCTCCTTTTACCAATCTTTTGAGGTTGTATCTTCTTTGGCTAAAAATAGTTGTATTTGTCCTGTGTTTGGTTTCTTGCAGGGACACTTGCTGGACACAATGTCATTTATGGACCCACTTCCAGCATTCAGGACAAAACAGTGGCAAGTTATTGTCCTTCTGTTACTTGATGCTCTTTCAGTCACTAGAATCCCTGCACTCACACAACATATGGTCGGTAGGAGGATTTTGCTTCCCAAGGTATGCACAGAATTCTACTTATTCTCATTCTTCTTGTTTGAGATAGAAAAGTTCTGATTTTGTTTAGTGATAAATACATAGGTCCTTGAGGGTGCACAGATAACCATGGAAGAATTTGAAATAATGAAGGATGTGATGATTCCCCTTGGCCGTGTGCCTCAATTCGCAACTCAGAGTGGAGGCTGAGCAGCCAAAAACACGTACTCTTTGCAATTAGGCTACCGTTTTCTGCTTCTCGAAGTAGACATTTGTGCTGCTGGGTATCACACAGGGAAGTCCCTAAAATTTGCCTCTTATTTCTTCTATGTTGAAGATGAAAGTGTTTGCAAATCGGCTGTTGGTTGGATTTTGACGTATTGTATATTTAAGTGTACCATACATGGATAACAATGGCACCATTGCTAGTTGTGCAATTTATATAACAACACACTTGTACTACACGGGTGCGTGAAATAATTAAGTAAAAGAGTTTATTGTAAGTGTATACAAAATAAATAAATAGACGTTTCATTAAACAAAAACTATTGTATATTAATATTTTGTTTCAAATTCTAAAAAATTTATTTGTACACAATATTATTAGTTAGTTAAAAAAAATTTCATCCTTGTCGCAACACAAATTTGTAATGAATTGTGACATCAGTAAATCAAGATGTTAATATTAATAAAATAAGAGATGTGTTTAGTTACGACTTTATTAATTATATTATCAATATAATTATAATATATAATTTATTTCACCAATACGCATACAAAGACATGGCCTCAAAAAGAGGTAAAATTTATTAACTTGAAAAAAAAATGATGAATGAGCTGAGCTAAAGTTTATCAACTTAAAAAAATAAGATAAGGGATGATAATTAAGATAAAGACTAAAATTGATGAAAATTAGATAAGGGACGTGTTTAGTTAAGATTTCATTAATTATATTATTAAAGATAATTATAATATATAATTTTAGTTCATTATTATTCATTATGCAAACAAAGACACATACTAAAAAAGAATGGGCTAAACTTTATCAACTTGGAAAATAAAAAAATATGATGAATGGGATAAATCAGTAGTAAAATGAAATAAGGAAGAAAAATATGTGTGATCTTTAAATTCAAAACAAATTTGGGAATGAAAGAGAGATTGATGGTAGACAATAATGTATGGTGGAAAAATTATTTATGATACTTTCCGAGTTAATTTTGTTTCCAAATTTATTATCCGAACCTAAATACAAAGTATGATATTGTGACTTATAGGATTACAAAGCGTGCGGGCCTGCTATTAAAGCTCATCACATCTTGAATTAAGGGATTTAGGTCCAACAAAGTTGGGAAGTGTGCTGATTTGTATGTTAAAGAAAAGAAAGGTTGTGGTCTGATTCATGGAACGTTTACTATGTGTAACTTTTTTTTTTTCTGGGCATAATTAAATTTGTAAATTGTAACTTGTAAGTTAATTTAGTAAAAGAGAAAATACTAAAATTTGTCAGTTGCTAAATAGATAAAAAATAAAAAATAAAAGAAAAATAAAGAAAGTATCCTTTACACTAGATAATTCTTAAAATGTGGAGCTTATCAAATACCATAGTCTAGTCTAAATTCATTTGAAAAATATGGTAAAAATAAAATCTACAATTTGTTAAAAATATATGTGATTTTAGAACATTAAATATCCTAATCTCACCATCATTGGATGGAGTAAGAATAATATAACCTCATATTTATTATTGTTGTTTATTGTAGATGGACTAGCAAAATTTTCTTTTATCATTTTCTTATATTCATAACTATTAAAATTTTAATATTATCATAGTTTGTCTAAATTTTATTTTTTTTTAAAAAAAAATATATATAAAAATTTGAGGTGTGGGTTTTACTGAGCGCAATATAACGTGGCAAGCATGCACTTATTCCACGTTATCAGCTTGTCTTGTAATTTATAATTTTTTTTAACGTGCCACCATGAAAGACTTATCATTCTCGTATTTTAATAGTAAATTAATTAAAATAACTAATAAATTAAATTAATTAGGATATGAAATACAAATTTTATATAACATGGGTCCACAGTATCATCACTAACTCTATCTCGGTGTCACTACTACTTTAGTAGTTTAGTGTCTCGATCGGTGTCACTACTCTACGTGAACATTAGGATATGAAATACAAATTTTATATAACATGGGTCCACGGTATCATCACTAGCTCTATCTCAGTGTCACTACTACTTTAGTAGTTTAGTGTCTCGGTGTCACTACTCTACGTGTTCACGTATCATTACTCTACCTCGGGTGGTAGCGTTCTGTAATAACTGGGGTAACAAAATAATTATCGGGTATGTAAAAAACTTTAAAACTATAAATATAATTGAAGTGACAAAATAATTATCGCTTATGATTTACAATCGAAGTGACGAAATAATTATGGCTTATAATTTTAATTATGTATGTAGATAACTTTAAAATGGAGAAGAACATATACATCTATATATATCCCTTATTCTTCTATATGTATTTTAATAATATATTTATATTTTTTTTTCTTAAATTATACTTCTTCAAAATATAAATCACAATAATAAAAATAGGATGATTTTGGAAAGAGAATAAAAAGGATAGACTTCACGAAAAAAGTGTGTGGCCCATTGCGAGCTGCAGACCTTCCAGCATAAATAGAGGCATTGGGATTACAAAGAAAAATACGCATCAAAATAAAACCTTCTCTGAATTATCAATGGCGTCACTCTCCTTCTGCCTTGCTGATAAGGTTCCGAGTAGGTGGCTCCGATTCAGAACGGTCTTTGGTCCAAGGGTGCGTCCTCCTTTCCCTAGTTTCCGGTATGAGGTGAAGCTCGTGAGTACCTGCAAGGTACGCCGGAGGTTTTCCGGCGTAAAAACCCTCCGAAGCTTAAGTTAGTATTTTGGGAGACAAAAATGGAGAGGAAGATGAACAGTAATAATATTGTAGTAGTTGAATAGTGAATGTTACCCTCATGTTTCTTACACAACTTATGTATATATAGACGATTATCCTGATACTGATTATCTTAAGATATTACATTAATTCGTGGTAATTCGCGACGTCGGTGGTCAAGCCTTGGAGTTCGCTGGGGATCGAGCCTGGGTGCTCGATCACGTGAGGCTAAAGTATCGAGCCTCAAGAGCTCGATCATTATGTTGGATCGATCCTAGAGGCTACGGCTCCTATCTCGAACGATTCTACCTGTGTGTATTTATATCCCTATCA
>BKCP01007604.1:132869-173888 GCA_008636005.1 Striga asiatica
ATATAGCATCATTACTGGTATAATGATTTAGTTTGTTCACTAGGCTCGAGATTCCCGAGGTCGATTACCGGTATCGGGGTATTGACACTCGAGGTGTCGGACCCTATCCTTCTCGCTCGTGGTGCCCCAGTTCGACCCTCGCGCTCAAGGTATTGGGTTCATTATTTTCACGATTGCGGTGTCGGAGCTCGGGGCTCCGTTCTAGGCGTCAGAGATCGTCCTCGCAATGGAGGCGTCCAAGCTCGATCCCCTCACTTGGGTATCTAATATCGACCCTTCCGCTCGGAGTATCGAAGCTCGATGCTTATGTTGGAGGCGTTGGAGCTTGACTCTCGTAGCTCGGAGAATCGCAGCTCGATCTGGCCCAAAAGTTGATCTACATTCATGCCATGAATTGACCTAGTCTCAAGCCATGTAACTATCTACATCCAAGGTCTAATCCAGAAGTTGATCTAGCCTTAAGCTACGATTCGATTTATCCTCGAGTTTGGATCCATCCTTGAACTTCGACCCACGAGCCTCGTAAGGATCTATCCTCGAGCTCCATCCCTCGGGTCTCGTATGGATCTATCCTCGAGTATCGACCCTTGTGCCTCTTATGGATCTCTACCCAGCCGCAAAATCGATCTAGCCTTGAGCTATGAATCGATCCTCTCCTGGCTATGAAATCGATCCAGCCTTGCGTTATGGGTATCTAGGCTCTATCCTTGTGCTTGTGATGTCGGAGATTGATCCTCGCACGCACGACTTCGAGTCTCGACCCGCGAGTTAGACGTATCTCGATTCTAGCTTTCGCGTGTCGAGGTTCGAACCGCGTACTGAAGGTATCAAGGCTCGACCTGCATACTGAAGGTACTGAGGCTCGACCCTAGCGCTTGTGCGTCGAGGCTTAAGGTATGAGCTCGACCTCTGTGCTGAGGTGTGGTGCTCGACTCTTGCGCTTAGATCGTCGGTGTTCGATCATTCGTGCTTGGGGTATTGGGGATCGAGCCTCCTCCTCTTAGCACGAGGTTTTGGGCTCGGTCTTGAAATCGCTATAGCCTTAAGCTACGAATCGATCTACACCCGGCCTTGAAATCGATCTAGCCTTAAGCAACGAATCGATCTACCACCGATCTTGAAATCGTTCTAGCCATAAGCTACGAATCGATCTACGCCCGACCTTGAAATCGATCTAGCCTTAAGCTACGAGTCGATCTACCACCGGCCTTGAAATTGATCTAGCCTTAAGCTACGAGTCGATCTACCCCCAGCCTCGGAATCGATCTAGCCTTGCGCTACGAATCGATCTATCCCCCCGGCTTTGGGATCGATCTAGCCTTTAGCTACGAATCGATCTACCCCCCGGCCTCGGAATCGATCTAGTCTTCAGCTACGAATCGATCTACCCCCAGCCTCGGAATCGATCTAGTCTTGCGCTACGAATCGATCTACCCCCGGCTTTGGGATCGATCTAGCCTTGAGCTATGATTCGATCTACCCCCAGCCTCGGAATCGATATAGCCTTGCGCTACGAATCGATCTACCCTCGACTTTGGGATCGATCTAGCCTTAAGCTACGAATGTAATGTCGGGATTACATTAACACACAAGAATAAGCGTAGTGTAAAATACGTCAAAACACATCTCCATGTCCAAGCAAAGCATATCAACGTACACGCACGTAATATAACTAATCATATACACATAGTCCTCGAAGCACATGCATATAATCATTAAAACCAGTGAACGGGTACATGTGGTCAAAGCATCGAGACAAGTACATGAAACAGGTGCATGTGGCCATAACAACATCACAACAGGTATATTCTCCTCAAAACGACTCGTTTATCAAAACACCCGAAGCGACACAATATTCAGCTCAACAAGTACATCATAAACAATATATGCAACACACCTGAAAGGATACTGCATACCTTTTCTACCGATTGTCTTTTTTTCTTTTTAACGCCTCAAACTCCCATCCTCTAGATGCCGCTAGTAGCGTGCATTTGTCAAACCTTTATTCGGGTTTTCACCATCTCTCATCATTTTGTTCGCCTTTGTGCCTTATCCGTCTTTCATCATCTCGATGGGGTTTCTGCTCTTCTTTTCTCTCTTTCTTCTCCCTTCTAGAATCGAGCTGTATGAAGTCCACTCGTGACTCTTCCATATTGATGTATTTGTTGCAACGTCCTAGCAACTCATCATAAGATTCAGCCGGTCGCTTGGCCAGCGAGTCTCTAAATGGACCCGGTCGTAACCCTCTCGTCAGTCCTCCGGCTTTGATCTCCTCTGAAGCTCTCGGCACCTCGACGCACTCCCGCGTGTACCTATCTACGTAGGCTCTTAATGGTTCATTCTCCCTCTGCTGCATGTTGATTAACGATAGGTACGTTTTCTCATGTTTTCGAGCGCTTGAGAACTGATTGACAAACATCGAGCTGAATCCTTTGAAGTCTTTTATGGTTCCAGGTGCCAATTGATGGAACCAATCTTCGGCCGGTCCTTTTAGCGTGGTTAACAAAGCTCGACAGCATACTGGATCGCTATACTTGTGCAACACCGCTATGTTTTCGAAGCTTCTTAAGTGCCTTGTGGGATCAGTCGACCCATCATAGTATATTTGTAGCTTGCAGAACCCAGTCGGCAGTTCAGCGTCGATCACGTCAGCCGTGAAGGGGTGTCCATGGATCGTAGGCCCCGAACTTCTGCTTTCAACTTTCTCCTGCAGCTCGCGAAGTTGCGCCGCCATCTGTTCTATCAATGGATCTCGGCTCGCCGGAGAGATGGGGTCTCGCCTCATTTGCGATGTGGGTGCAGGTGAGTGAACGGATCTTTCAGGTTTGACCTCCCTTAATACTTCGCGCTGCTCCGTGGCTCGAGCATGTTGTTCCGCAGGTCGAAACGGCTGCTCCACAGGTTGAGTCCCCGCACCTGCTGGCGAAGAAGTGCGCGCCGCTACCGCCTCCGCAATCATCCTTTCCAGTTCTGATCTAGTAATGTGCAACGTCGGTTCGGGGGTGCTAGATTGATTTTGAGGATTCGCCGCCGGTCCTTCTCGTCCGCCTGTTATCACCGGGATGTTGGGTGTTTCCATCTCCGTCGTCGCTTGACGTCTAGCCTCTGGAGCGGGCGTCCTAGGTGGTTCCTCGCCTGGAAGCCATTCCCGCGGCGGTCCGGTTCCCATTGGTCGGGTGCGCAGCCATGAGGTATCTTCTCCTTCCTCCCTGCGAGGTGTGTCTTTGTCTCCCATTTTACTTACCAAATGAATTTCTTTGTTGTGAGAGTACCACCAAGTCGCCGGTTGAGCTGGGGTCCCCACAGACGGCGCCAATTTGATAAGGTTCCGAGTAGGTGGCTCCGATTCAGAACGGTCTTTGGTCCAAGGGTGCGTCCTCCTTTCCCTAGTTTCCGGTATGAGGTGAAGCTCGTGAGTACCTGCAAGGTACGCCGGAGGTTTTCCGGCGTAAAAACCCTCCGAAGCTTAAGTTAGTATTTTGGGAGACAAAAATGGAGAGGAAGATGAACAGTAATAATATTGTAGTAGTTGAATAGTGAATGTTACCCTCATGTTTCTTACACAACTTATGTATATATAGACGATTATCCTGATACTGATTATCTTAAGATATTACATTAATTCGTGGTAATTCGCGACGTCGGTGGTCAAGCCTTGGAGTTCGCTGGGGATCGAGCCTGGGTGCTCGATCACGTGAGGCTAAAGTATCGAGCCTCAAGAGCTCGATCATTATGTTGGATCGATCCTAGAGGCTACGGCTCCTATCTCGAACGATTCTACCTGTGTGTATTTATATCCCTATCACTTGCTCTCACTTACTGATTTCGTTAATAATCTTTATGATTTCGTTCGATTTTGTTCCAAATTTATCATCTCTGTAAATAATCTTTTCTTGCAGTATTTCATTGGATCAAAGTAGTTACGTTGATATTGTTTAAGAAAACTCTCAATTTTTGGTTTTTTTTAGTTATTATTAGCTGAGGAAAGATATCAAAATTAGAAAATTCATCTATCACAATATTAGCTATACTATATTAACTAGTACAACACCCGTGTGTGATTAAGAGAAATTATGTTTCACAAAAAGTAGAGCTACAATAATTTACATAATAATTTAAAAAGAAAGATAAAAAACAAATAATAAAATAAAAACAGAAATTGTAATATTATTTCAAATTTTGAAAAACTTCTCGATGTACAACGTTATTAATTCGATTTACAATATTCTCATTATTGTCGCAACAAAGAACTTTCAAACCTCTTCTGCTCTTAACTCTAGATATTGCAACATAAAGTTGACCATTACTGGATACGGCTTTAGGTAGGTACAACCAGACAAGGTTTGTCCCTGACTCTTGTTAATGGTCATCGCAAAGCACACCAAGAGAGGAAACTGTGTTCGTTGGAATTTGAATGGCAATCTAGCATCCGACGAACTCAACATCATTCGTGTAATAAGGACTTTACTACCAATGTTACCCCCAGATAAAATCTTCGCTTCAATAACGCGATTACCAAGTTGAGTGATGACCAACCTGGTGCGATCAATCAATTCAATAATGGATTTGAAGTCTAACTCAGCCGGGAAGTCATCAATCAATGAAGCCGATCTACGATGAATCAACCCTCAACGAACAAGAAACTGATACTTGAATAGGATAATCCTTCAAGCTGAGTAATGGAAAAAAATAAACAAAGACAATTTATTTAATTGATGAATTATCATAAAACAATATATGACTTGTTGACAAACAAACATACAAAAATATTATAAATAAAATCATGAATAAATTATTACCTTTTGACATAACAGTCGATGTCCTCTAAATCATCATTTATAATGAACTTACTTGCAAATAACGAATTTTGTAAGTTAACATATGCTGCAATTATAAATAAACAAAAAAAAAATATTGTAATACCGTCAATCATAATGATGGAATTTAACCAGTTATAAAAAAATAAGTTTGATATGTTTATTAACCTCCCATCTTTTAATCATAGCATGTTGAAGGATGATGACTACTGGATGACTAGTGGATCGCCTTTTTTTGTCTTCTAATAATCAACCATTTGGATTGCAAATTCATTCCATAGCGTACAATCAATAGACTCACCACTAAAAAAGAAAAATCACACATCTTCAAATATTTACCAACTATAAATGCCAAATGAAAAAACATAGTATAACATATATACAAAATATAAACAGAGAATAATAACAATATGTAAACATAGTATTCAAAGAGAGTATATTAATAGAGTATTTCACATAATTCCAGCTTTACTTAGCAGAAAATTAAAGGCCGCTGATAATGCACTTATGAATTGATAAAATATATAAACAGACATTCTGACACCATTAAATAGAGTACAAAAAAAAAACAGAAAGTAAACGTCAAAATCAACTAAAATTTGGAACATTAACAAACCTTAAGGCCAGTTTTTTTACATGATTTTGTTGCCTTTTTACATAATTTTTTTTTCTTGTTAATTGGATAAAATCATATGAATTATACGGCCTGGATAAAATTTTAGTATACGAGCAATTGATAAATTCAGCAATTTACTCATATTTCATCTTAAAAAAATACAAATTGAACAAACAAAAAAATACAGGAGAATATGAGTTTTCCATTAACAACAATTCACAAACCACACAATATTAATCAATCAATAGCAGAGATGGTACCATTAACAACAACAACAACAACAACATACCCTGTATATTCTCAACAGGTTGGGGTCTGGGGGGTCAGTTGTACGCAGACTTTACCCTTATAATTATACAAGGAGGTTGTTTCCGTAGCGACCCAAGGTGCATTACGCCGTTTGATATTTTTTTTTTTCTAGAAACTTCACTAATAGAAGAAGCACTAGACTTTAATTGAGCCATTTTGATCTAGTCCATTATTAGCACTAGAAACTTGAACAACTTTAGGACTCAGACAAAAAAAAAACTTGAACTGATAATGAACTGATGGTGATCAGGACTCGAAAAATTTCTCAAAGCAGTTCGTGAATGAATAAAAAAAATAATTTTAGTCGATAATCGAACACAGGGCAATCGAATTAGTACCTGTGAGCTTTGCAACACCAACCTCAGCCAAGGAGATCGTGCTGCAGCAGAACCTCCAGCATTCGGAGTTTTCATTTTATTTTTTTATTTAGAAATTATCATTTCTAAACTGTAAGTCACAAGTCGCATACTTCACGAATGTAGAATTTGTGAGAATTTGTAAGTTGCATCTACTGAACTTGTAAAAATTTGTGAAAATTAAGTGGAGCTTGAAGGAATTATCATCAAATTACACGGGTGCAAAATCAATTAGAATAATAAGATGTTTAAGAAGATGCTAATGCCGGCAAAAGTAACGCGAAGAGGAAGAGAAAGCACCGGCGTAGAGAGTGATGAAGTGTAGAGGCGGATTGACAGAAGCGTGACAAAATTCAGGGTTAAATTAGTCACTCAATAGCATTAAGTAAGAGTATAAAGGAATTAAAGGGTTATATTAGTCAAAGTGTTATGAAATTACCTAAGTTAGCTTTTGAATATATATGGAATGTCCGAACCTAAAATTAATTATCTATAATAACAATATTTTTTGTCCAAACCAAAATACGAAGCATGATTCTTCGCCAAGTAGGATTCTGAAGCACCAGAAGCAACCACGTAGGCTCAGCGCATTGAGAAATTATATATAGGGGGAGGGGGGATTGTTTCTCATTTGTGTTAGTGATTTGAAGATTACGAAATATTACTCCAAAATTTTGAAACAAAAAATATATGAGAAATTTTCTTTTTCTTTGATCTCTTTTTGGTTTGAAGAAATTGCTCATTCGATTTGTCAATAGTTTCTTCTCATATTGTTAGACGGAAAATGAAACTACTGTCACCTTTTTTTTGGGCACTTCTTTAAAAATCCTCAATCCTTTTTCAAAGTTCCATGTCAGTCCTTACGCATTATTTCTTTCCACTACACTCCCCACCCCTCTATTCAACTTCCATTTAAATCTCTTCTATTAAAATAACTCAAAAAGAAATTCTATTATGACATCACCCCACTACCATTGATCTCATCCTATTATTTTATTGTTTCTCTCTCTCTACTACTAACTTTCTTATTTTCTTTTTTTTTTATTTTTCTTTCTCTTTTCACACATTTTTCTATTATTTTTTTCTCATCTTCTACTATTCATCTCTTTTACTACTTTTTTTATAGTTTTTTATTATTATTTTTTTCTCTTTTATTGTATATATTCATTTTCGTTCATATAAGTCGGTATTAAATGACAATATATATGTACTGAATTACGACAACACTGGTACTGTCTTATTCCAGTATAGGTATCAGTTTCGTAACTCATTAAAACAAACTATTATGAATCTAGTGTGATGCACAGGTAATAGATACTCATTAATATTTATAAAGTAAAAAATTTTGCTAAATAATATTTATAAATTAAAAAATATGAAATCACTATGTAATACTCCCCCTATATTAATTTATTTAAAATGTTATATGAAATTTAAATTGTGCAAAATTATATAAAATATGTCTATTTAAAATTAGTACACAACTCGTATGATGTACATAACTAATAATAAGTTACATTATTTCATTTCAAAATAAGTGTCAATTCTAAAACTTTTATTCAAAATTCAATTTGAATACAATGTGGTTCCATAAAATAAATATTTTAATAAAATTTTTATCATATATTTAAAAATATATGTGAATAATAAGTATAATATTAAAACTTATATCTTTTCATTAATTAATATAAATTTATTTTTGTATAAACTATCCATATAAAAAAATATCTATTTTACTATTTCATATAAATCTATATTACACTAATCTCACGATTTTTAAGGTTTGTTGCATGTTACTCTGTCGTTCAAATTTATCATCTAATTCTCTATAATTAAATTATAAATTTTACTATAAACTATTTATTCAAAGATCTATCTAATTTTCAAGAGGAATATATTTATCAACTAATACGATACCCGTGTACTATACGGGTACTTAAATATATTATTATTTGTACAATAGAAAATTTAAAATAAGTTATTTTTTATTGTAAATTATGTATTATGAATATAAAAGATAATGACTACATAACAAAGTAGTAATTAATTCAAAATGTGGTCCGTATTTTTGCACTTAAGTTTCTTATTTTATTTAAAATCTATGATAAAACGTAATAAAATGATTATTTTATGGTGTATTACTGAATTACATTTTTATTGTATTTGTTATAAATAATTTATGTTGTATTCATATTTTTGAAATTATTTTTTTAATAAATATAGTTTTATTTATAATGATAGATGTAATTAATTTTTATTTTATATATGCAATATGGATGTCAAATCGAAGATCATCAAAATATGATTATTTTGAGATATTTCATGCCATATGAAACTCATATCGTTTAAATTTGGACATTTCATGCCAAAATAAAACCGCACTCAATTTATTAATCATAATACTCAACTATTATCTTATTCTAAAATTTAATGTCATATAATATTATTAAAATAAATTTTTAAATTAACAACCCAATTTATAATATGCAAATATTTGATATTTCTAACAAACAAAATTTTATACTCTAATAGCTTACGCAACACGAATTTCTATTTACGTTGCGTAGTATAAGAGCCAAAACGCGACAAATTACGTTATAAATATTTTACAACACTAAAAGGAATATAATTTCAATATAAATGACCGCTAAGGCAAGATTATATTATTTATTGTGAAACCCCGTGCGTCAAGATTAAATATTTATTTGTTGAAAATTAAGCACATCATTTATTTTTTTTTAAAAGAAAACAAATAAATATTATGATAGGATATCAACCAATTTAATGTGTGATATATCATGTTTATCAGTTTCATATATGGAATGTGTCGCCTAAGTGATTTTAATTGCAATAATATGGAACGTCGCGGTTGTGGATATATTAACGGATGATTTTTATTTATATTGAAATTAAAAGACAAATTTGTTTTCATAAAATGAAAATTACCTAAAAATAAAATCAAAATATTTCTAAATTTCAAAACTAAAGCTCTATTAAGTTCATGACCAATTGTCGAGTAAACTTAATCAAACATATTCAAATACTCATAGAAAATAATGTATAAGTGATTTTGAGTAATATAAACATCATTTAAGACCAAAATTCAATATTCTTTTATGTTCGTTGGAATTGATACTGAAGACGCGATATTGGGTACTAAACAAACATTTAAATTGTGCAAAATTATATAAAATATGTCTATTTAAAATTAGTACACAACTCATACGCTGTACATAACTGATAATAAGTTACATTATTATATTTCAAAATAAGTGTCATTCTAAAACTTCTTATTGTAAAATTCAATTTGAATACAATGTGATTCCATTAAATAAATATTTTTGTAAACTTTTTATCATATATTTAAAAATATATGTTAATAATAAGTATAATATTACTGAACTGTATTTTTATTATATTTGTTATAAAATAATTTATGTTGTATTCATATATTCGAAATTAGTTTTTTTACAAATATAGTTTTATTTATAACGATAGATTTAATTATTTCTATTTTATATATGCAATATGGATTTCAATCGAAGATTGTTAAAATATGATTATTTTGAGTTCATGACCATTTTACGATTAAACTCAATTTTTGAACATTTTAAATCTCATATACACTAATGTGAGAGTGATTATGGGTCACATAAACATCATTTGAGACAGAAATTCAGTGTTTTTATGTGTTCATTACAAGTGGTAGTAAAGACCCAATATATGGTACTAAAACGGCGACAGGTGGTACTATCTTTCTCTAGGTCTGGTACCAATTATTGCAAATGTTGACCACAATTGAATAATCCATTTTAGTTCACCAAAAGTTGGTACTCATCGATCTAAAACAGGTACCACGTAGAAGAAGATGCGATACTATATTGGCTAAAACAGGTATTATTTTAAGAATCGTGATTTCTCAAATGTTTCATGTCTACCATGACACGTGGATCGTTCACGCGTGATTTGGATGAAATATAGTGGAAGTTAAAACATATAGGTAGAATTTGGAGCAGTCATGTATGATGATTGTATGAGATGAAGTGTGTCATTCAATGAAATGAAGTGTATTAGTAGTGATTTCTCATTAGTGTGTCGAGTTCATGACCATTTTACGATTAAACTATTTAAAACATTTTAAATCTCATAGAAAATAATGTGAGAGTGATTATTGGTCATATAAACATCATTTGAGACCGAAATTCGGTGTTTTTATGTGTTCATTACAAGTGGTACTAAAGACTCAATATATGGTACTAAAACAGCAAAAGATGGTACTATCTTGTTCTAGGTCTGGTACCAATTATTGCAAATGTTGACCACAATTGAATAATCCATTTTCGTTGACCAAAATTTGGTACTAATTGATCAATAACTGGTACTTCACAGAAAAAAAAAGTGGTATTATTCGCGTCAAAACAGGCGCTAATTTTTTTTTTCAAAATGACAAATTTTATAACTCGAAAAAGAAATGTACAGAGCGGGTTAAAGAACCCGATACAAGAATCCAAAAGGATAAAGGAGGGCACCCAAAGTGAACTAGAACCCTACTAATAAAGAAAGCATAAAGAACAACTCCCGGCAAAGGCGACGCAATGGACCCGGTAAGTTGTTACTCTATACCTTGCTGCCGAAAGCGGCAGTCTAAAAGAAAAGCAAAGTAACAACCACTGCCCTACACGGCCTAGTTGCCACTAACTATACAAACGCAAAAAAAAGGAAAGTCTACGAAAATAAACAAAAAAGGTGCTAGAAAAACAATATTAACATCAAAATGACAAAGAAACAGAAAGGCTAGAGCTAAGAACACCATCTAGGATCCAAAACCACAACCCAACAGCAAACAACATTCCATCAGACACAAAGTATCCAAGCAACTCGAGAACAAAACAACCTTAGTTTTGGCGCAGCAACCCGACAGATATCATCACAGAGCTTCACATATTCATGCAAGTTTCCAGAACACAGCAAACACCATAGATCACAAGAGCACCCAAGAGCACACAAAGCACAGTCCCACAGAACACAATAGCTTCCAAAAGCATAAGTAACACACATCTCGACCCAAGAGCACAGTACAGCCAAGATACAAACAACTATCAATAGCAAGCAACCCCACAACAAGTCAGGCTTGGATTGAGAAGAGGAAGAGAAGGAGAATTCAGCCCAATTATTGAGAGCTGATGGACAATAAATCTCTCTGGTTTCTTGACTTTTTGGAAAATCCAAAAGTTCCTTGCCTTCCAGATTTCCTATAGAAGGTAAATGGTGAGGTGCAGCCTGTCATTTGAGAGGGAAGAATTGTTCACTTGACATAGTTGTGTCCACCAATTTCTGAAGGATAAGGAGTCAATGGATTGACCATCCCAACTTGTAGGAGCTAGTTTCTAGATAATCTTGGTTTTGGGGCAGCTAAAAAAGAAGTGTTCCACTGTCTCCACTCCTTCATCACATCCTTTGCATATTGGATCCAGAATGATTTTCTTTTTCCAAAAATTGCAGGCAACATGGAGAGTATTGGTAACACATTTCCATAGGAAGTGTTTAAGCTTCCCTTGGAATTTGAGACCCCAACTTCTTCTTCTCATTGCTTTTGTGATTTGCTGGCTTCTACTGTTTTCAGCAAGATCAAGTGAAGACCATTTCCCTTCCATTAAGCTGGAATACACCATGGAGACAGAGAATGTACCATTATTAGTACCCTCCCAGATCAGCCTGTCCCTGCCAGTAGGATCAAGCCCCTTGATTTTGAGAATTTGCAGCAATTTCAGTAGGTGAAAAAATTGAATGAAGAGTATCCATGTTCCATTGCCTGCCAGTGTCATCAATGAGTTCACTAACTGTTCGTTCCACTTTCGTCATGTTTTTCTTGTTTATTTTATGCTTATTTTTCCCCTCCTTAGGTATTTTTCTTTGGTTCTTGGACCACTTTGAGTCGTTTCGTGCATTTCCTTTGTTTTATTCGTATTTGGTCTTTTTGTTCGTTTTCCCGGTTTTTCCGTATTTCTTGTCGGTGGTGATGTGTAGGATAGGTAGTGCGGTGCATGGCCATGCGAGGTTTACCATCTAGATGGATGAGTTGGGGTCGTATTGGAGAAGACGAGATTAATTTCCAAGTCCGGATGTGAGAACACGAACCCGAAAACATGCCGTGCAGAAACCCTTCACCGCGGCCGCGGAAGAGAGGAGGTCGCGACCGGGAGTTGCCCGAAAATTCGTTTTTCTGGCCCGTGGATGTCGCGGCCTCGAGTAATGTCGCGGCCGTGAACTTTTCTTCGCCGCGGCCGCGGAGGTCGCGACGGGCAGAATTTTTATTTCGGATTTTTGATCAGTTTTTCATTATGTTCTACCTAGGTTTTGGATACTCTCTCGTACTCTTTCACCCCAGAACTCAGTTTTCTCTTATCTTTCACTTGGAATTGATCTTGGAATGTGAAAAACACCAAGAGTAAGCTTTAGGATTTGGATTGTTCATTGCTTTTCGACATTGGATTCACTATTAATCGTAAGCATTTCTTTTCATTTTGTGTATGGATTTGATGGCTTGCTTAATTATGAATTGTTGTGTTGAATTGATAATGAGTAGCTAAACTCATAAACTAGGGCTAAGGGATAATTGTTCCGGTTCAATTTTGTTTATGTGCATGTTGATTACTCAATCTATTCGAGTAGTGTTGAACCTAGGGTTGAATTGATTGATCACCATTTTAATCCATTTAATCGATTCTTAGAACCGAAAGGGGAGGAATCGATCGATCTAGGCTCGTTTAGAATAGACTAGTTCAGAGACGTATTGTCTATGTGCTAATTGACTCGATAATTGTTCATTTATGCTTATTCTTTTGTTACGTGAGTTATTGAGAATGAATCTCTGAATGAGTGAGTTTTTCGTGTCCTTTGGCCGAGTGATCGATTGTTGTTTAATGTATTGAGAACCGGAAACGATTGTCCCCGACACCCTAGTCATTCTTATCATTCTTTGAATTGTGTTTTGGAGTGTGAAATTGGAATTGCTTGTTTGAGTATCATTAGTTGTTAATCGCGTAGTTGATAATTAAAACCCAACCATTTGAATTAGAGTGTTTAGGATTTGTTTTCTATTTTCGAGTGATTGAATAATCGTACAAAGTAATCCGGCTGACCTTCCTCGAGACACGACCCGGTGTTCGAATCTTTCGATTCTGCTCCGGTAAAATAAACTACAACACTAACCCATGTTAGATCATATTGTTCTTTTCTGTTAGAAGCTTGATTGAGAATGGGAATTAAGGGAATTCAAGGCTGACTTCAGATGTTAATCCTCTTGCCATTTCTGATGTCATATCTCAGGCCACCTTTGAGTGAGTCTCTAACTTCTAACCAGCTGTTCCATAGTCATGAATTGTTTTACTTCTTAGAGATGTTGAAAAAGCTGTCTTTGTTGAAGTATCTTGCCTTAAGGACCCTGCTGACCAGGAGGTTGGGTTTAGATAAGATCCTCCAGATTTGTTTGGACATGAGAGCTCTGTTCAGAAGGTTGATATCTTTAAAACCCAATCCTCCTTTGTCTTTTGGAATAGTAATGGAAGTCCAAGATTTCCAGTGGGCACTCTTCTTGCTGGGGTCTCCACTGCTCCACCAGAATTCAGCAATGTGCTTGTCAATGGTGGCTTTTGGTAAAAGGAAGCATGACATTGTATATAGAGGCAAAGCATTCAGAACAGAGTTGATAAGCACCTCTTTACCTGCAGTTGACAGAAGCTTTGTTTTCCAGTTCAAAATTCTATTTTTAACAGCTTGTTCAACATAAACAAATGTGTCAATTTTGGATTTTCCCAGCCCAGGAGGTAAGCCCAAGTATTTAGAGGAGGATTGCACAGAAATGCCCATAAGAGTGTTGCAAATTTGGGATTGAATCTGGTGAGGTGTGTTTTTGCTAAAGAAAATGGAGGATTTGGATAAGTTAACTGACTGCCCAGTGAAAAGCTGGTATTTTTTAAGGATGTCAAGGAGAAGGAGGGTTGATCATTGGAGGCTTGCCCAAGAAGAAGGGTGTCATTTGCAAAAAGAATATGAGAGAGTATATGCCCATTTCTGCTCAACTTGAGCCCTTTCCAGTTTTCATTGTTAACCTCACAATTAATCAAACTAGAGAAAATCTCAGAAACAAGAATAAATATGTAGGGAGACAGTGGGTCTCCCTATCTAATTCCTCTACTAGCTTGAACAAACCCTTTGGGATCCCCATTCACATTAAAGGAGAAGCAAGAAAAGGATAAACAAGCCATAATCCAGTTAATAAAGCAGGAATTAAAACCTAATTTACACAAAATTTGGCTAACACAAGGCCATTCAACTCTATCAAAAGGTTTAGACATGTCCAGCTTAATGGCCATGTAAAAAGAGTTGTCAGTCCTATCCCTATTAAGAAAATGCAAGGACTCATGGGCAATAATAACATTATCTAGAATTTGCCTTTCTGGAATGAAGGCTGATTGGCTATCACTAATACAAAATGGCAGCCATTTTTTAAGTCTATTAGCTAGAATTTTTGATATGGTTTTGTAAAAAACACAACACATACTAATGGGTCTATAATGGGAAACAAATTCAGGGTTTTGGATTTTGGGAATAAGGGTGATAAGGGTGTGGTTGACACCTTTCAAAATCCTACCAGACTCAAAAAAACTGAAAATGGAAGCAAAAATAAGACTTAATGATATCCCAGAAATGCTGAAAAAAAGTGGATGTCATACCATCAAGACCCGGGGCTTTGTTATTATCAATGTTGAAGAGAGCTTCCTTAATTTCAGTCTCATCCACCTTGGTCAATATCTCAGTATTCATATCCTCTGAAATTACAGGTTGGATGTGCCTCAGCAGATTATGTCCTCCTTGAGACCCCTCAGTTGCAAACAGCTTAGAGTAGTAATCTTCAATACAACCAGTGATCTCTTCTTTGGTGACACAAGGTGTGCCATCCTCCTTATACAGCTTGGTTATATTGTTGATTCTTCTTCTCTGTGCAGTCTGAGCATGAAAATACCTGGAGTTTTTGTAAACTTAGTTTTTTTTTTTTTCTTTTTAGATACGTTCGTCGGAGTTGGTACTGAAGACCCGATATCTGGTACTATAACACCATAATTGCGAAATTATTTTACTCTAGATCTGGTCCTAATATTGGAAATGTTGACCAAATTGGAAATAATCCATTTTTTGTTCTTTCTACAAAGTAGGTACCAATTCATCAATAACCGGTACTAATAGAAAAGAGTGGTATTATTTGTTGAAAAACCGGTACCATTTTACGAGATTCGTGTTTTTCTTATATGTTCGTTTTTTTCTTAGGGTTTATTTTAAGACCTCATCAACTTAAATTACTAAGTGAGTTTATTTAATGCAACATTTATCATATGAAACACAAGCAACAAGCATTAAACAAATCTAACATGCATCTAATGCGATGGGATGATCACGGCCATGCCTATAAGACCCATTGAGCCAAAATGGGTCTATTTCTATATACGGGATAAAATAAATAGAACTACTTCTATTACATTTTATTTTATCAACCCGTACAAGCACAAGCCTTCAAGATTTACAACTTGTAAAATTACCCACACAAGTGTGGGCCTTTTGCATCGAACGGCCTTCAACATGATCTAATCTACTCTCGATGCAATAAATTAAAATTATACAAATTATTGAATAAGAGACTCGCAGGTCTCGATAAATTACAAACATTCAATCATATTGAATAAAAGGCTCATGATCATCCCTAAATAAATATGCTAAAAACATTCATCACATGAATTAAAAGCATATAAATTTACTAAATTTTGTGTGTTGATTTGATTTTGGGATTAATAAATATTAACTATTCATAATAATTAATCTAATTAATTTAGATTTAACTTTTAAATCTAAACTTAAATAAAACAAATAAAGACACATTTGTATTTATCACTAGAGAACCATTCTCTTTATCACATACAAATTGATTTGCATTTTTTTTTTATTTCGGACATCATATGTCCTATGAGAATCAAATTCTCAATTTTCTTTCTCCTGTGCGCAACTCTTGCGTGAGGAATTAATCAGATGGTGTTGATTTTCTTATCCCATGTACATATCATATATATAAATATAAATATTTTTTTTAATATTATGTGGGGCGCAATGAAGTTGCCCCACAAACATTTTACTAACATCACGGTGGGTGGAGAACATGTCAACCATATAAAAACACAACACCCCTCTCATTATATTATTAAGAAGATGCAGAGATTTTAAATCTCTGATTTTTTTTTTATTTATTTAATTTGCAAATCAAATTTGCAACCCCACCAATTAAATATGTCAATAGTGCAAATATCATTTGCATTGAATAAATCAAAACCAATCTCATTTGTATGGTGCTGTCAAAGTGGACGTCACACGTCCAGGGACATAAGAAAACTTGCATCTCATTTCAAAGTTCATTTGGCCTTTTTTATTTTAATTGCAGTAGGTGAGAAATTGGTTGGCAGAACATTTCCACCCACACCTTCTTTATTATATATACATTTAAATAAAACAAATAAAGTAAATGGGTCACTATCCATCAACAAAATCATAACATGATGATTTTTTTTTATTTAAAGGAAATGAGAAAATCCAATTCTCTCTCTACTGTGGCCCAAATTCAACATTTGTGAAGAAAAAACTCTTCAGCATCACATACATATAATCAACATTTGATTATATTTAATTAATCCCAAACATCAAATCACATAAAACTATCTTATCACACACAAAATAAATATAAGTTAACAATTAAATATGCTTATCACATAAACATAAACAAATCAAAATCTGATTTTAAAGATGCAAATCTGGCTCTGATACCACTGTTGGGTTCGCTATACCGTACGAGGTAAAACGCAGCGGAAATAAAACGAAATAAATAAGTATTTATCTAATAAATACTAAACCCCTCGGTTAAAATAGAAATTGTTGCTATCGGCATTTTTTAAAATCGCGTAAAAATATGAATTTTGATTTGTAGAGAATTTCGAAAATTACCTTTAATTTTCTTCAAATAGCGACGATGAAGAGGAAATCAATTCCCGGTTATGTGGCTATCATTGTCTTTGTACTCCTTAAGGGATTCAAGTGTCTCTCCTCTAATCGAGTCCACCTTTTAGATTATGACTCCGATAACAATTTCTTCGCTATCGATATTTTGGAATCAAATAAAAGAGAGATTTTTTTTTTCTTTGAAGAAGCCGAGAACAACAATTGTTCTCTTTCTTCAAAAACTAAGTTGGGAGAGCTTGTCTTATATCATTTCAATATGTATCAAATACATATAAGTGATAAGACGTTTTGACAACCGCCTCCAATTTGATTTATTCTAATGATAATTATGATGATCATTAGGTGAGATGATGTGGATGACAACCAATACTATATAATATATATATTGTAATATTAGTGGGATAGCTCACCTAATGCAACAATTTTTTTTATTTTAATCTTTAATCTCAATTTAAGGTTAATTAAAAATAATTCAAGATAATGACTCGTAATTTATGAAACCAACTTTCTAAATTAATTGGTCAAAATCTTATCTCCCATGTAAAATAAAATCTCCTTTTTTATGTAGGTTTTAAATATATAATCATATTAATATTTGGATTTGAATTTTAAAGTCCAACTTTAAAATTCAACTATTAATTTAGTAATTCCAATAATTACTTAATTAATATCCAAAGTCTAATTAATCAATCCAATTGATTAATTTATTTTATTCCTTTAATTGACATCTAATCAAAATTAAATTTTAATTAAATAATTAAATTATTTAATTAAGTCTTGTCAATTAATCCAACTATTGGAAATACCAATTTCAAAATAGTCATCATCCAAAATTTGGTGTGACCCTTTTAGGTTCACAATTAACACTAGTAGTGGGTTTACAACTCGTTTGTAATTTAAATTAATCTAATTAATTTATATTCTTGAAATTAACTCCTTAATTTCAAGAACCCACGAATCATGGGAACACCTAGCAAGTAGCATGATTATCTAGTGTTAAGTGAAATAGCGAGTAAACCTTTTCAATTGCAAGTGCATACATGTAAAATCTTTTCGACAACTAATTTCCCGATTAAATCTTGGGCATGGATTTATAAGTCGAAACCCAATTGATTACTATGATTTCATTTCAAGTTTAGTGATTCCTCTATGAATTCATATTCATCCTGCCTTAGCCAAGGTCTTTGAATCACAAACTATGAAAAACATAGGAAATTCACTTATCCACATAAGTGTCGAATTCTTTGTTGGCCACAGATAAACCTCCATACATATTAATACACTACCCAAAATGTCCCTTTTATGATTGTCCAGCAATCAAAGGATAGATCAAAGTAAAGCACAATAAGCACAAGATTACTATCGTGCCTCAAGTCATAGGATTAGTCATGTACTATTGCAACATGAAAATTCTTATTCGACAGTTAAAACTTCCAGTTAAGAATTTTCATCGGATCATGTTCAGTGAACTTGTTCCCCAACAAGCACCCGCATATATGCATTTGCGTCCACACGCTAATGTTGATGGAATGCAACATTCTCGTCTGACGAGCATACATCATATGCACAAGTCTTACCGGGTTATTCGATGTCCTGTCTCGAAACACCCATCGACTTGGAATTTATTTAAGATCACAGCTTTAAAAGACATGTTCCATGATTGCCATCAAATGCGCAACCATGCCTCATAGCTAATGATGATCTAAGGACTTTATCATATGTGCAAATATAAGATAAATGCAAATACATAAGATAAAGCTATGCCTTAAAATAATATAATCTTCAATAAATTGTCTTTAAAAGTAGAAATATATCCAATCAGATTGGAACGCCGGGTATTCTACTCTAACAATCTCCCACTTGCCCTAGTTCCAATCACCTAAGTATTTCAGGCCCATCTTCTCAAGATGTCCGTCAAACACTTTATGTGATAAGGGCTTGTTAAGGAAATCTACTATATTTTCTGTTGAAGCGACTCAATCCATAATGACGTCGCCTCTACCAATGATCTCTCTAATCATGTGGTATCGCATCATATTTTGTTTGGATCTTTGATGAGATCTTAGTGCTTTCGCTTGCATTATAGCCCTATTGTTATCACAATAAATCATTATTGGATCAACAATAGACGAAACTACACCCAACCCTTGGTTGAAGTTCCTTATCCAAACAAACTCTTTTCCAGCATCTGATATTGCAATGTATTCAACCTCGGTAATAGAGTCAGCAGTCGTTTCTTGTTTGGAACTTTTCCAACTAACTACTACTCCATTCAATGTAAATATTTATTCGGACATTGATTTTGAGTCGTCTTTATTAGACTGAAAACTAGAATCAGTGAAACCTTCTAGTTTTAGTTCTCTATTGCCGTATACCAAGAAGATATCTTTAGTCCTTCTCAAGTACTTAAGGATCATCTTAACGGCTTTTCAGTGTTCCTCCCCTGGATTGGATTGATATCTGCTCTTGACACTAAGTGCATGAGTCACATCAGGCCTAGTACTTAACATCGCATACATAATGCTACCATTAGCTGATGCATAAGGTGTACGAGTCATCCTTTTTCTTTCTTCATACTTCTTTGGAGACATAATCTTAGAAAGTAAAACACCATGACTCATAGGAAGGTATCCATGTTTGGATTCCTCCATACTAAACCGTTATAGTACCTTATTTATGTACAACGACTGGATAAATCCGATCATCTTTCTATATCTATCTCTATAGATATTTATCCCTAGGATAAAGATGCTTCTCCCAAGTCTTTCATGGAAAATTGTTTAGAAAACCAAGTCCTTGTTGATTGCAACATTCTTACATCATTCCTAATGAGTAGAATGTCATCAACATAGAGCACAACAAATGCTATTCATTTCCACTAACCATCTTATAAACACATGGTTCATCCGGGTTTTTGTGAAAATCAAACGTTTTGATTATTTCATCAAACCAGATGTTCCAATTCCTTAAAGCTTGTTTAAGTCCATAAATGAACCTCTAGAATTTGCAAACCATTTGCTCGCTCCCACTGGATATGAAACCCCGTGGTTATTTTATATAAATATCCTCCTTAATGTTTCCATTAAGAAAAACAATCTTCACATCCATTTGCCATATCTCGTATTCATAATACGCAGTTATGCCTAGTAGGATCCGAATGGATTTAAGCATTGCAACTGGTGAAAAAGTTTTCTCATAATCAACACCTTGTTTATGAGTATAACCTTTTTGTAACCAGACGCGCTTGAAAATATTCACTTCTCCATCTACTCCAAGCTTCCGCTTGTAAACCCATCTACAACCAATAGGTACAATACCCTGTCGTGGATCTATCAAGGTCCATACCTTGTTTGAGTACATGGAATCCATTTCGGAATGCATATCTTCTTGCCATTTAATAGAGTCAATGTCCAACATTGCCTCTTCATAGCTTATTGGATCATTATCCAAAAGGAGTCCCTCTTCATTGTTCTCTAACAATAGGTTTAGCCTCTCATGCGCCCTAAAAACCCTTACAGATTTCCGAAGAGGTTGTGGTTCAGAAAATCCAGTCTCAACTGATGTGTTATCTGTGACAACTTGTGGAATAATTTGTGGTTTTTCATTAAGTTCTACAATCTCAACATTCTTATCAGAGATTAACTCTTCTTCTAAGAAAATGGCATTCTTCGAAACAAACACCTTTTGTTCAGAGGGATCATAGAAATAGTATCCTATAGACTCTCTTGGATACCCCACAAATTTACATAAGATGGATCTCATATCCAACTTATCTCCCACTTGCTGCTTCACGTAAGCAACACACCCCATACTTTGATATACTTGTATGAAGGTGTTTTGCCACACCATATCTCATAAGGTGTGTTAGGCACAACTTTACTTGGCATCCTATTTAATAGATATGCCCTCATAAGGTGTGTTAGACACGACTTTACTCGGCATCCTATTTAATAGATATGCCGTCGTTTCTAAGGAATAACCCCAGAATGAAAGAGGTAAAGTAGTGGAACTTATCGTTGATCGAACCATGTCTAACAAGGTACGATTCCTCCTTCTGAAACTCCATTAAGCTGTGGAGTACCAGGAAGATTCCACTGCGAGATAATCCCATTCTCCTATAGATAATCGAGAAACTCATTAGTTAAGTATTCATCTTCTTGACCTGATCGAAGAATTTTAATACTACAACCACTTTGTTTCTCCACTTCATATCTAAATTCTTTGAACTTTTCAAAGACTTCAAATTTATACCTTACAAGGTATACATAACCATACCTAGAAAAATCATCAGTAAAAGTTATGAAGTAGTGATAGTTCCCTCTTGCACTAACATTTAGTGGTCCACTAATGTCTGTATGAATCAAATTCAACAGACCTTTAGCTCGCTCCATTTGTCCAACAAATGGTGATTTTGTTATTTTTCTTTTAAGACATGACTCACATGTAGGCGACTTATTCTCTCCCCTAAGGTCGAGTTTTGGTCCCAATTTGTGAATCATATTTTCAGATATATGTCTTAATCTAGCATGCCAAAATGTAAACGAACTATGATTATCTAACTTTCTTTTATTTTGTTAAATAGTTAGGATGAGACTTTAAGGTGTAATAGTGTATAAATTGTTTGTTAAAATACCAAAATATATAATATCGGTATCTTTGAAAATGGAACAACTTCCACTCTCAATAACAAACTTACACCGTTATTTAAAGCTAGATAAGCAGTCCCTATAGCAAATGCAACAACTCTTGCTTCATTGTCCATCCTAAGAACTGTTTCCTTACTGTCCAGCTTTCTACTTCTTGTCATCATTTGCAAATCATTGTAAATATATGAGCCAGAGCTGATATCTAATACCCAAGAAGCATTATTAACTTATAAGTTAATTTCAACAAAATAAACACCTGAACACTTCAGGTTTGCAAGATATTCCTTACAATTCCTCTTTCAGTGCCTTAATTTGTCACAATGGAAACACTCGTGATCAGTCATTTTGTTTTGCTCATGAATACATGTAATTGGATTTTTAACCATTTTAGTATAATGTTCTACTAAAATAAACGAAGCAGAAAATGAATAGACTATGAAAATATAGTCATTTAATATAGGGTCTTTGATATTAAATGTCTCCCACTATTTTAATTAAACCCCATAAAATTTTGAAAAACAAATTTTCATTGTGGGCTTGAAGCCCAATAAAAATATTTCATATCCCAATTTATGAGTACGCACAACATTTTTGACAATTGTATCACTATACAATCTTCAAGTTTATTTTGCCTCACTTTTCTTATATACCCCAATTTTATGACCGTATATAGTACTAAGTGTCAAATTAAACCCATCAAACATTCGTGATAATGGTGCATCAAGGTGTCCCACGACTCGTGGCCAACACAAAGACGAATCCATCTCACGAGCATCACAATGCTTAGTAAAGATCACAGCTTTCAGCACAAAGCCATCCCACGACTCATGGTTAGTGACTAAGCACCGTAGCATCGTCATGTCATCTACTTTTGATGGAAGGCATGGATTAATAGGTCCAACCCATTTTCATCGAATTAAATTCCTTAATAGTTTCAAAAACTTAGGGTTTATTTTAAGACCTCATCAACTTAAATTACTAAGTGAGTTTATTTAATGCAACATTCATCATATGAAACGCAAGCAACAAGCATTAAACAAATCTAACATGCATCTAATGCGATGGGATGATCACAGCCATGCCTATAAGACCCATTGAGCCAAAATGGGTCTATTTCTATATACGGGATAAAATAAATAGAACTACTTCTACTACATTTTATTTTATCAACCCGTACAAGCACAGGCCTTCAAAATTTACAACTTGTAAAATTACCCGCACAAGTGTGGGCCTTTTGCATCGAACGGCCTTCAACATGATCTAATTTACTCTCGATGCAATGGATTAAAATTATACAAATTATTGAATAAGAGACTCGCAGGTCTCGATAAATTACAAACATTCAATCATATTGAATAAAAGGCTCATGATCATCCCTAAATAAATATGCTAAAAACATTCATCACATGAATTAAAAGCATATAAATTTACTAAATTTTGTGTGTTGATTTAATTTTGGGATTAATAAATATTAACTATTCATAATAATTAATCTAATTAATTTAGATTTAACTTTTAAATCTAAACTTAAATAAAACAAATAAATACACATTTGTATTTATCACTAGAGAACCATTCTCTTTATCACATACAAATTGATTTGCATTTTTTTTTTATTTCGGACATCATATGTCCTATGAGAATCAAATTCTCAATGAGGAATCAATCAGATGGTTTTGATTTTCTTATCCCATGTACATATCATATATATAAATATAAACATTTTTTTTTAATATCATGTGGGGCGCAATGAAGTTGCCCCACAAACATTTTACTAACATCACGGTGGGTGGAGAACATGTCAACCATATGAAAACACAACACCCCTCCCCATTATATTATTAAGAAGATGCAGAGATTCTAAATCTCTGATTTTTTTTTTTTTATCTAATTTGCAAATCAAATTTGCAACCCCACCAATTAAATATGTCAATAGTGCAAATCTCATTTGCATTGAATAAATCAAAACCAATCTCATTTGTATGGTGCTGTCAAAGTAGACGTCACACGTCCAGGGACATAAGAAAACTTGCATCTCATTTCAAAGTTCTTTTTTTTTTCTTTCTAAACGGATAATAATATATATCTATCAACTCAAAATCATTTGTACAAATGGGCGTACCAAAATGGTACTTGCCTTGGCTATGAGACTAAGCCAAGTTACATGACTAAACAGTCACCAAGAGATACAATGCAGACAGAAAGCAAAATATACAGATAAATTTACAAGAAGAGAGAGTACATAGATATAAAACAGATGACATGAATTGGGGAGGTCTTCAACCACTGAGCTATCAGCTCCTAGTTAAGAGATCTCTCCAGAGATAAAAGGAATTGCTGCACAAGCAGGCTCACCACTGAGCCAAGATCCCTAGCGCCCTTCCTCCACAGCAACTCCTCCCAAAAAAGATAAATAACTGACAAAAGCATTTGAAAAAGAAGCAGAACTTAGCAAAAAATTCAGGCTGCTGTAATGGATACATCTTCAAATTCCCTCCACTCAAGCCATTGCCTTTTTGCTAGTTCAACTTCAGAAATCCATACTTTGTTAAAGAGCCAATGGTTACGAGTTTTCCATAGCCACCAAAGGATGTAGGTTGAAAAGTGAACTCTATCTCATTTCAAAGTTCATTTGGCCTTTTTTATTTTAATTGCAGTAGGTGAGAAATTGGTTGGCGAACATTTCCACCCACACCTTCTTTATTATATATACATTTAAATAAAACAAATAAAGTAAATGGGTCACTATCCATTAACAAAATCATAACATGATGATTATTTTTTTATTTATTTAAAGGAAATGAGAAAATCCAATTCTCTCTCTACTGCTGCCCAAATTCAACATTTGTGAAGAAAAATCTCTTCAGCAGCACATACATATAATCAACATTTGATTATATTTAATTATTACCAAACATCAAATCACATAAAACTATTTTATCACACACAAAATAAATATAAGTTAACAATTAAATATGTTTATCACATAAACATAATCAAATCAAAATCTGATTTTAAAGATGCAAATCTGGTTCTGATACCACTGTTGGGTTCGCTATACCGTACGGGGTAAGACGCAGCGGAAATAAAACGAAATAAATAAGCATTTATCTAATAAATACTAAACCCCTTGGTTAAAATAGCAATTGTTACGATCAGCATTTTTTAAAATCACGTAAAAATACGAATTTTGATTTGTAGAGAATTTTGAAAATTACCTTTAATTTTCTTCAAATAGCGACGATGAAGAGGAAATCAATTCCCGGTTATATGGCTATCATCGTCTTCGTACTCCTTAAGGGATTCAAGTGTCTCCCCTCTAATCGAGTCCACCTTTTAGATTATGACTTCGAGAACAATTTCTTCGCTATCGATATTTTGGAATCGAATAAAAGAGAGATTTTTTTTTTCTTTGAAGAAGCCGAGAACAACAATTGTTCTCTTTCTTCAAAAACTAAGTTGGGAGAGCTTGTCTTATATCATTTCAATATGTATCAAATACATATATATATATATATATATATACATTACAAAGGTGATAAGACGTTTTGGCCACCACCTCCAATTTGATTTACTCTAATGATAATTATGATGATCATTAGGTGGATTATGCAACAATTTTTTTTTTTTAATCTTTAATCTTAATTAAAGATTAATTAAAAATAATTCAAGATAATGATCCATAATTTATGAAACCAACTTTCTAAATTAATTGATCAAAATCTTATCTCCCATGTAAAATAAAATCTCCTTTTTTATGTAAGCTTTTAATATATAATCATATTAAAATTTTGATTTGAATTTTAAAGTCCAGCTTTAAAATCCAACTATTAATTTAGTAATTCCAATAATTACTTAATTAATATCCAAAGCCTAATTAATCAATCCAATTGATTAATTTATTTTATTCCTTTAATTTACATCTAATCAAAATTAAATTTTAATTAAATAATTAAATTATTTAATTAAGTCTTGTCAATTAATCCAACTATTGGAAATACCAATTTCAAAATAGTCATCATCCAAAATTTGGTGTGACCCTTTTAGGTTCACAATTAACACTAGTAGTGGGTTTATAACTCGTTTGTAATTTAAATTAATCTAATTAATTTATATTCTTGAAATTAACTCCTTAATTTCAAGAACCCACGAATCATGGGAACACCTAGCAAGTGGCATGATTATCTAGTGTTAAGTGAAATAGCGAGTAAACATTTTCAATTGCAAGTGCATACATGTAAAATCTTTTCGACAACTAATTTCCCGATTAACTCTTGGGCATGGATTTATAAGTCGAAACCCAATTGATTTAATAGCTATGATTTCATTTCAAGTTTAGTGATTCCTTTATGAATCCATATTCATCCTGCCTTGGCCAAGGTTTTTGAATCACAAACTATGAAAAACATAGGAAATTCACTTATCCACATAAGTGTCGAATTCTTTGTTGGCCACAGATAAATCTCCATACATATTAATACACTACCCAAAATATCCCTTTTTATGATTGTCCAGCAATCAAATGATAAATCAAAGTAAAGCACAATATGCACAAGATTACTATCGTGTCTCAAGTCATAGGATTAGTCATGTACTATTGCAACATGAAAATTCTTATTCGACAGTTAAAACTTTCAGTTAAGAATTTTCATCGGGTCATGTTCAGTGAACTTGTTCCTCAACAAGCACCCGCATATATGCATTTGCGTCCACACGCTAATGTTGATGGAATGCAACATTCTCGTCTGACGAGCATACATCATATGCACAAGTCTTACAGGGTTATTCGATGTCCTGTCTTGAAACACCTATCGACTTGGAACTTATTTAAGATGACAACTTTAAAGACATGTTCCATGATTGCCATCAAATGCGCAACCATGCCTCATAGCTAATGATGATCTAAGGACTTTATCATATGTGCAAATATAAGATAAATGCAAATACATAAGATAAAGCTATGCCTTAAAATAATATAATTTTCAATAAATTGTCTTTAAAAGTATAAATATATCCAATCAGATTGGAACGCCGGGTATTCTACTCTAACACTAGGCAGTTCGATGGGCCCATTTCCGCCCTAGTTTATGGAGGCATGCTCTATGTATGGTTATCCGATGCCGATGGGGAATATGGTCTTCCGGCCACCGCTAGTTGGGGCTGTCCCGGGCCCATATAATCTGAACATTGCGAGTGAGGTTGTCGCTGCTGCTATGGGCAAGGTCTTTTCCTTTATGAACCCGTAACGAAAGGTTCCGGTGAAGAGGTCTCGTAGCCAGAAGTCAATCAATCCACCTCTGATTGATTAGAAAGATCAACCCTAAGAACGAAGCAAAGCGAAGCTTTCTCGACATGTCACGTTTTTCGAACCCTTACTACTGAGCTCGGGGTTTTGAGCTGTAATGGTGGGCCATTATGTTCCCTTGTCAAACGAGGGTCGATGTAATTGAGGAGGAGTTTTTGTGAGATAGTGTCTGAATTCTCTGATTCAATAGAGTCAGCAACTTTTTTTGTGAAAAGGGTTTAAATATTACCCAATAAAATATACTGCCAAGTAGTACATTAAGAAAACTTCTGCCTTTTTCACCTAATACAGAAAAAAATATTTGTCCAGATATTTAAGTTTACGGTGATTCTTGTAAAAGAGTGTGGCCGGCAAACACTGTTTATTATCCTTACATGGTTGTAGATGTAGAAATCGGATCTTGACCGACAGCCGACGGGAGAAACGAACACAAGGTCGCCACACGATGCTCGGACCATCACTTCTGGGAGCGGTAGAAACTCCAGATAAGACCAAGACCTCTGAAGAGACATTGATTCCTTGGAAAATATGTTACACAGCCAGTGGAGGTGGTGATGGGATATGAAACTAGAAACAAACCGAGCCTGGGAAATAAGGGAGTGCGTTCGACAAAAAATCTGGGAAAAAACGGGGATTATGAATGGAGAATGGGAAATTCGGCAGACGAAAAAATATCTCTAAATAAGAACAAAAGTAGGAAAAGACATATATCCCTAGGGCAAGAAAATTTGGGGGAAAAAGTGATACCGGAAATCACAAAGTCCAGCCCACAAAAAAAATCGACAAAATAATCCGAGGATGAACGTGGACTACGAACGGAGAAGAATGGGAAATTCGAGGAAGGACGTGTTAGAAGAACAAAAGGAGATGAGAGAGATTAGGAAAAACTCTAATAAAAGTTTGTTTTTTCCTTGGCCGAATAATTAGAGAGGGATTAGGAAATTAGACTGACATGTCAAAAGACACGTCAGGAGTACTTGATGCGGTGGGAAACAGACGGAAGAAGGAGAATTTATGTATAACAAAAAAAATCTTGATAAATCATACTTTTACCATTCGATATGAACGGAAATGCTCCCCTACCCACAGTGGGCACATGTTAATATGTTCATCGCTTATGTGGCATGCACACATTGGTGATGTATTTTTTTTAACATATTAACATCACCAATGTGTGCATGCCACATAAGCGGTGAGCATATTAACAATAGGGGTGTTCACGGTCCGGATTGGTCCGATTTTAGCCCAAACCATGACCAAACCGGACCTAACGGTTAATTTTTTTTCTTATTCCTAACCGGACCGTTTTTATTTTTTAACCGGCCACAATCCGGACCGCATTGGACGGTCCGGTTTGGCGGTTAACCGGTTAAATCCAAAATCTTTGTTTTGGGCCTTCAATTTTTATTTTTTTTCATTTTGGGCTTAATTTTTATTTTTCAATTTTGGGTCCAAAAGAGATTATTTGGGCCTAAAAATTAAGAAAAAACAACAATAATAAAATAAAAAATACACAATTCGTCACATAAGCATAAAAATACACATTTCGTTCCATAAACATAAAAATACAAAAATGATGAAGATTAAATTATGCAAAGAGAAGGTGGGAAAATCTGAAAATGAAAAACGAAGGTGGAAAAAAATGAAAAGTTATAGTGTCTTACAAAATTAAGTTAACAAAAGGCCAAAAAGTGAAAGTGAATGTATTGTATTTATCAGCCATAGTGAATGACTGAATATATATATATATATATATATATATTTGTTATAGTTTTTTAATATTTACCGGTCCGGTCCGGTTAAACCGGCGATTTGCCGCAGGTAATCCGTTAACCGGACCGGTTATTCTGAATTTTTTAAAAAATTAACCATCGTAATTTTTAAGGCTTTTTTAACTGACCATTTAACCGATTCGCGTCCGGATTGACGGTTGTTTTTGGTTAAAACCGGACCGCGAACACCCCTAAGAGCATCCACAATGTTTTGGGTTTAATCCAAAAAATTACATGCCACATAAGAAATAGACCTAGTAGAGACCCGGTCTCTCCCTTAAATCTATTTTAAACTCAAATAGAGACCTAGTCTATTTGCATTGGAATGAATTTAATTTTACATAGTTTTATCCATGTTATCTAAGACTTTTATTTACTTGGCACATAGCCAAGACTAGACCATCGAGATGAACATCGAAATATCTTTGTAGAGCGAGAGAGTGGAGGGAGAAAAACAAAAAGGATGCCACTGGGAAAATTCTACTGCGATTACTGCGACAAACAATTCCAGGATACACCCACCGCCCGGCGACGCCACCTCAAAGGCACCGCCCACCAGAGGGCCAAAGCTCTCTGGTACGACGCCGTCCGCTCCTCCTCCCACTGTCCGTTTCTCATTTCCCGCTCTCAAAACGCATCAATCATTTTCAACGTCTACTCTGTTTAATTCGATTTCTTTTCTCTCTCGTTTTAGTTGCTCTGAATGAGGTCGAAGATCCTATGTTTATGGCCAAAGGAGTCTGCAATCGGTTCGTCCGTACGGTAAAGACTCTCACTCACCGTTACCCTTGTATATGCGTGTGTTATATATATATATATATTTAGCTGTTAGATTCAGGGTAGTCCATTCTAATGTAAACTATTATTTTCGAATAGACTGCAGAGTAAGTAAACTCCTTCACGGAGACTTGGTTTCGGAATTCTGTCAAGAAGTTGATTTTTCATCTACAAATAGCTGAAGTTATTTCTCAAGGTCGTTGTAGATTATGTGCTTGTTAATTTGTTACAGGATTATTTATCTTTTAGTTATAATTTGGGGGGTGGGGGTAGATTCTTTCTTTCCCTTGACATAGATTAAATGTTGGAACTCTTTCAAGTCTCAGTTGGTAGACATGCGATAAGGGAAAACATAGTAGGATAAACCTTCAAAGTTTTAATGTAATTTACTGCTAATTTCCATACAAAGGAAATGGTCTAAGCTAAACCTTCAAGAGTAGTGCCCTGCATATCGACTTATGCTGATATATTTTTTCCGGTGACCTTTTGGAATGGGATTATCATGTTTTTTTTTTTTTTGTTTTTTTTGTTAATTTGTGTATTTCACTAATTTTAGTGCATTAATTCCTTGCTATGGTGCCCCCCTAAGTTGAAATAACCCCATTTTCATTTTTTTTCATCTGTGCAAGTTAAAACTATTAGCTTCCCTTGGGCCTTGAATGTTGAAAAATTTTAGCCGTCAGTTGCTAGGCATCACAAAAGAACACATATTTGTGTTCTAACTAGAGTTGCATAATTTTCAGAATTCAGGAGATGGCGGACAAATATTTATTTCGTACGAAATTTATATATTCATCATTTCAATTTTCTCTATAAATGTGACATTGTACCAAAATAATTCAATCATGTGTCCTAAAATTATAATATCTCCCCCGATAGGACAGTGGTGTATGCCGTAAAAAAGTGTTATTTGTTTTTTAATTTTTTATTTTCATGCTCTATTCCAATGTTCCCTCCGGCTGTAATGTGCCACATTGCTGTCTGCAATCCTCTTAATTTAGCCTTCAAAATTTTTACCATTTATTCTAGGGGTCATGCCAGTATGGAGATTCTTGTAAATACTATCATCCGAAGAAGAATGTGCCGAATCTGAATCCTCAAGGAGCCGAAGGTAGTTGACTATCTTGAGTTATTCCATACTTGTTTATATAATTATATCAAACATGTCAAGAATTATAATTGTTTGCGATGACCCTGTCAACAGCAGCTGTACTTTTTGGAAATCAAATGGGGACATCACTGGGGAACCTACCCCCTTCTCTATGGCCACCTCCAGACGGTGGATACCCGCCCCTACCATTCGTCGATTGGGGATAGGTGTGTAATTTCACTCAAAATAAGGCACTATTTACTATATCCAGGACAGTTTCTCAATATATATATATTGTGTAGAACTCGTTTCTCATTTGTGTTTTGTAATGTACTATATCCAGGACAGTTTTTGTTTCTTGATTTATCTAACTAGTTTTTCAAAACATTTATTTTACTGTATTTTCCAAACATGAATGCTAAAATATCGGGTACTATATTATGGCGAAGTTGCATAAGGATTTTTGGAGCTTGCGTACTTGTTTGAGTGTTCATAGGTATGCCCGTATGAACAATATAATATTCCCTGGTCTATGTTTGGAAAATACAGTAAAATGTGAGTTATTTTGTTCATGACACTAATAAGCTGTTTCTGGAAGCCGATGACCGCTTTGTAATTGACTATATTTGTTTGATTTATGTTGGTGAATATATTAGTCTTCTTGCTTTTATTTCGTGATTCATAGGCTAAAGTTGTTAATTTATGATCTTTTTTCTAGAAAGAATTCCCTGGCTCCCATTTAAGGATCTTGTTCTATTGAACCGTGTTGTTTTCTTGCAATGTTCTGTTTGTTTGTCCTCTGAGCACCTTTTGGTTTAAACAATGGCGCATTCTAAACTAAGAATTTGCCTCTCGTAATGTTTTGTCTTTTTCGTTTCTTTTAGTAGATTGCTGTATATGCAATCTTGGTATGGGTTTATCATCTGGTGTCGTATTCTTATATAACGTGTGTATACCAAGACAATTATCTGGTTTTCATATATGAAATTGGATATATTTCTTCGCTTAGTTGGGACCAAATTGTTCATTTGATTGCACTGTGCAAAATTTTTGAATGAATCTGTATATTTTGCTAGGTAACTTGGATAAAAAGGTTGCAAATGTTTAGCATATAAGATTATAAAGTTGTCTTCACCTGGTTTTTCACCATTGAATTGACACAGGGTTTGAATTAGCTGATATATTTTACAAGTACTACTGCAGATGTACCGCATCATCCCAGTCTTTTTACCTTAAAGAAGACTCATCCAATCGACTAGAAGAAATTATCATGATCTTCACCTTCCAACTTATCATGGTGAAATCGAACTATGCCGACTCATTATTATCGGTACCAAATATTCTGATACGGTCATGCAATTCTTAAGTCTTAGTATAACCAAATAGAACCGATTTTGTTTTTAAAAATAATATGGGCCATTTTCCAGATCTGTGTATCCTAAATTCCAATTAAAATTAGAGTTATTCGTTTACACTCTCCTACTAAGGTTTAACATCCGTGTGGCTTCTTTCCTTTTTTCTGTCTCTTGCTGCTGTATTTTTATTTTCCCTTGCTTTAACTTCTTTCTTCATCCCTGATTTGCCTTTTTCTTTCTTTTCCTTTTACCTTTTGTTATGGGTTTGGTTTTTGTTAGAAGTTGGACTGCTATTTTACAGTTTTGGTTCCTTTTCCAGCCAAAACTGCTACTAATTCTTGGCCTAAAGCTCTGCCGCACTCTGTGATGTTTAGTTTGCAACTTGTTTTTTCGTTCTTTGGTAAAGCCAATCTCCAAATCATACTGAACCGAAAACTTGGGTTACCGAGTTGAAAACTTCGGTTAATGAACAAAAAATCAATCCATTTTCAATTTCATGAAATGAGAATAACGAAATTGTCAAATTGGTTCGGTGATTAGTGATACTGTTCAATTACCGAACTAAAACCACCCCCAATAACAAACTTGTGCGAGACGAACTACCCATTGGACGAGTCCACCTGCCGTACTTCATTTTTAACAAAAATTAATATTTATATTTCAAAATGACATATTTTTATTTATATTATTCTTTGAAGTATGACATTTCAATGTGAAAGTATGCATATATGTTAAAAAAAAAATATGTGATTAATCGTCGGGCCTGCCAAAGATTTAACTTTATTGTTAAAAAATATGTGAAAAGAAAGCAACATGTAATAATGTCCAGAAAGCGTCTAACCTTCATCCACCCAAACTGTTGTTATTAACTGCATTCTGAGAGACTGTCCATCTTTGCACACACAAATATAAATATGTATACATATTAGGATTTATTCACCATCACCAGAGCTAATTAAATATACAAAGAGGCTAGTATCTCCAAAAGGGAAGCCACAAATTGCATCTGGGTGGCCTCATCTATTGTCGAGAAGAGAGGCACGTGCACAAACACCGACTTTATCCCATTCTCTTCGGCAAAACGCAAAGAGTGATAGTACACATAGTTGCACACAAACCGGCCAGCATCGTCTGAGGTCGTCACTTCATACCCCATTTTAGCCAGCGATTTTGCAATGTCCTCAACCGGAAGGGCAGTCTGCGAAACGGTTTTTGTGCTTCAAATTTTTACAAAATTATAAAAATACTTTAATAGATTGAGGCATGTTCTTCTCTTTTTCCTCCTTTTTTTTTTAATTATCCTTTTCCTGAAGTTTTATTTTTAGTTTAGACTGCACAAATATGGGGAAGCATGTAATGTGAAAGTGATAAGAGCATATTATCATCAAGAATGCTTATAGTTTTTCCCTTTTCAACCAAGTATTGAGATAATTTTTAAGTTATTTCAATAATTCCAAACAAAAGCATACACCAAAAATCTAATACTCCCTCCGTTTCAAAATTATTGTCATCCTACAGAAAAATAGAAGAATAAAAATTTCAAGGTAAATTATAATTATGAGATTATTTTAATATTTTTATATAAATATAATTAGAATAATAGATTAGAAGACAAAAAAACTCAGCCGAAAACTACGTTTAAAACAAATGGAGTATTAATCACAGTTCTCCATACACGAAACACCAAAACAAGTACATGCAAATGCAAATGAACAGCAACAGGTAAACACAAAGAACGTATATGAAAACTACAAAAAGCAAGCATCTTGCATTTTAGTGGTCAACAAAGCTATAGTGAACTAAACCTTGGTACGCCAATAACCAGTAATCAACACAATAGGTTTCACCAATTATCCAAGATTCTTTTCTTGGCCTAGGTAAAAATAAGCCTCGAAATAAAATAACGCAAGCAAATATATGTGAACCATACCTCCCGAATTCGTGAAATCCCACCATCTGCTGGAACAATGGCAACTTTCTGTAAATGCAAATCATAGTTAAATCAAGCTTCTCCAATCTTGAAAAATTGGGATAAGATTACGAGAAATTAAGACGAGTGTAACCTGAGGCTTCCATCCCATCTCATCCGGGCAACGGAAAGTAGCTTCATTAAAAGCTTGGTTCTCTAAAGCAAATCTTGTTGCTCCACTATTTACCCCAAAATGAACCTGCAAACAAAGCGTCAACATGAAAATGCAAATGTTAAAACATGAAAATGCATCTAAATATAGTGATGACGGTAAAGCTTTCAGGATCAAAAGCTTTACCTTTTAACTCTAGGTAACCGGGATGAAAATTTGTAATCATGAAAGTTTGAAATTGATGGTGGTATCTATAGATTTTATATGCAGATAATGCTTTGAACTTGTTAAATGCCTACAAAAAATGGGATTCCCTTGAGCAAAGTTTACAAGAACGAGGTACGAAAAATAAAGTTGCCCATCAATGTGTGGAAAATTCGGTTATACAAGGAAGAATGTGATGAAGAAAGTTAAACATTTTTTTGTATTTCCAATTTTCATTTTTTTATTTATCTAGGGCTATACGAACTCGAACAGTAGACTTTCTCGGCAAAACAGACCAAACTTATAATTATCAAAATGATCTGACCTGTTAGCATATGGAACAGTTGGAATTGAAAGTGAATGTATTTTTTCTTCTATTCCTTTTATTCTTTCATTATCAAAATAATTGTTCCAAGAACATTAAACAACTCCAGATTGGAAATGTTGGCAAACAAGCCCCATAAACATGAGCAGAAATGTCAATGGAGGATGATAGAAAGTTGTAATTTAATATCAACATGGTCAACAATACTTGCAAATTATGTAAAATGCAATATCCTGGCCTTTCTAAGAGTGTCACAAAGCTAATGCTCATTTATTAAACTAGTTTCGCATGAAGTAACCACATGCTCAAACAAGAAAAAATTTTCAGCCCTAATCCAAAATTGCATTAAAAATTAAAGAAGAATAACCACTTCTTCCATTAGTGGATAAAAGCAAGTTTTGTTTTGTCGAACGAAAAGAAACCACTTAAGTTCTTTCTCCTTGTCCCCAATCTACCCATGATTTCAAGCAACTCACCCAAGACAATACCCAAAAAAGTGTAAAACGAGCAGCAAAAACTCACCCAAATAACACTACCCGAATTTGGCATGTCGGCATTCATGCTCACAGCAGATTGCAATGTTTGGTATAAAGAAACAAGAGCTCCATGACCCGCTGTTTCAAGAATTGTGCAACTTCCTAGGATTAACCCTTTTGGCAGACCCCGTTTGTTCATAAAAGCTTCGAGATTGCTCACAATAGTCTCGGTTGGATTTTCTGTAACTCCATGGAATTTTTTAAATCCTGTCACATGGATAGTTACAGCAGCAGTAGGACCTTCAGACCCCATTTAGATACTTACCCAATTTATGTGGATTGTTCAAAGAATGGAATGTCTGAATTTTGGTCCTGAGTACCTAAAAGGAAAATTAATAAATTGTGATCAACCATAAGTAAGAGATATGGCCTCCACTTCATCTACAAACAACACCAAAGAATCACTAAGCTAAAGAAAAGAAAAGAAAAGGGATAAAAGAGAAGAATGAAGACAATTCAATATTTCTGAAGCCAGAAAAAAAGTAAATGTCTCTAAGATCTGCATGAACAAAAACTTAGAAGAGAACTCAACAGAGAAACCAAAAAGGCACATCTAGAAGATTTTAGAAAGAATCATTACAAAACCAACATAACAACTAAACAAAACAAATTCTTGATTTCACTTGATTCTTAAGCATTTATTACTAAAATTGGCTTCAAGAACAAGAACCCCAGCTCAAGAACCAGAGATGCCATAACCAGTAGAGAGAATCTAAACTCCATTTGAACCAAAACAGAAATTATCAAGAAAATCAACTCATTGAAACCCAAAACATGGATTGAGGAGAGAAGAACACGAAGATTACCCCAACAGGAACCAACTTCCGACTAAAGGTTGAGTCTTTCTCGACGGCTATGCTCAGACAGATGCTAAATATAATAGGATATATATATATATATATAAAATGCCTCAACAATCAGCCTTATCTACACATTGAATTATTAGTAATTGTTTTTGGGACTCTGCTCAGCCTAAAACGGATTCCTATTCCTCAAATTAATGATTTATTCGACTTTTTTACTCGATGTGTCTGCGGGTCTCAACAATTTTCAGAAGAAAAGGACAAAACAATTGTAGTAGGTGAGACAGAGTAGATTGGATAAAGAGAACGTGGGTTTCCTGGGGTGGATATAGAATTTTGGGAAATCCTATATGTACATAATTGTAATAATAGTGTACATAGATGCACCATTCCAAGATAATAATCCAGGTGTGTTCACGATTCGGATTGGTCCGATTTTATCCCAAACTATGACCAAATCGGACCTAACGGTTAATTTTTTTTCTTGTCCATAATCGGACCGGTTTTATTTTTTAACCAATCACAATCCGGACCGAATTGAACGATCCGGTTTGGCGGTTAACCGGTTAAATCCAAAATCTTTGTTTTGGGCCTTCAATTTTTTTTCTATTTTGGGCTTAATTTTTATTTTCCAATTGTGGGCCCAAAAGAGATTATTTGGGCCTAAAAATTAAAAAAACAACAATAATGAAATAAAAAATACACAATTCGTCTAATAAGCATAAAAAAACACATTTTGTCCCATAAACATAAAAATACAAAAATGATGAAGATTAAATTATGCAAACTGAACCCAAGCAAGCATTTATTTTTCAGTCAGTTTATACACCTGAAATAATAAGAGCAAAGCATTCATAGTAAATGTATTGTATTTGTCGGCCATAGCGAATGACTGAATGTATATATATATTTGTTATAGTTTTTTAATATTTACCGGTCCGGTCCAATTAAACCGGCGGTTTGCCGCAGGTAATCCGTTAACCGGACCGGTTATTCCGGATTTTTAAAAAAAATTAACTACCGGAATTTTTAAGGCTTTTTTAACTGACCATTTAACCGATCTGCGGTCCGAATTGACAGTTTTTTATCGGTTAAAACCGGACCTGAACACCCCTTTAATAATCACATCACAGTAAGTAGGTCCTACCAAAAATAAAAAATTAAGTAGACCCACCCCATGTGAGTGTTATATACACCTCTATGTACATTTATTATGTACTTGTAGCATTTTTCTAGAATTTTTTGATAAATTTTGGGAAATTTTGGTTCGTTGGAAAATAGGTCCCTTCGGGGACATTCGAGAAAATTGGAACGATACAAAAAAGATTAGTATGACATGGTTCGTTGTAAAATAGGAAAACAATATTTGTTTATTTAAAAATATATTTTTATATTATAAATATTAATATATAAGATTTTTTTTATATAAAATGCTAACAAAATTAATAATAATGAATAATTATTAGTATATGAATGAACGAATAATATTTATATTTTAAAATATAGAATTAAGAATTTTCCCCACTAAATCTCTAAACTCATTTTCAACTTCTCCGACTTTTTTTTTTCACTGCACTCACAAGGTCATACATTTGTTTCACTTAACTCTCTGAAACTAAAAAATGAATAAATCCATTAAAAATGTCACATCAATCCTCACTATAAAATTTTTTATTATTTTTTCACTCACACTCCCTCTCCGTTAACTCTTTCCCTTCTCCTTTCCTCTCCTCCGCTTCTCTTTTATTTATTAATTTTTTCTTTTTTGCAAGTTTAGTTTTTTGGCGAACAGCGAACATCTGCCTGAATAATTCTAGCGACAAGAACTCCGACAAAAACCGATGAAGGACGGACGACCCTCTCAGGCAAAATTTCGTCTCTCTCCGGCAAAATTTGGCTTTTTCCAATGAAATAGGTAGCTCAGTTGGTAGCACTATTTACTAGGGACCAATAGGTCTTGAGTTTGAATTATACAAGAGGTAAGTGGAGAACCACTGTTGATTCTCTTTTTTTTAAAAAAAAAAAAATATGTATTTACTGAGGACTGAGGAGTACGAAACTCGTCTTTCTTTTTCATAATTCTCTCTTAATATCTTGCTCTTCATATTTTGTTAAGGATTCAATTTTAAGTATTGTTCTTTGTATTCACCCTATAACAAATAAGGTGACAATAATCTCTTTGTTGTTCATATCTACCAACCATTAAGGTTATTTTTTTCTCGTAGATGATCATTGTACCACTGATGCATGACTATGGTACCTCTATTTGAGTAGTTTAGTGCCTCTGTCATCAGTATTTGATACTAGCTTGTGTTAGGAACTTTGCAGTTTTATTTTATCCAACTCATTTAAAATTTTATATTATTGTTAGATACAATGGAAGAGGTACAAACTGAGTTATTAGGAAACGTTCATACAGTAATAAATTATTTGTCTTCTCTATACACGCCGTATTTAGTCTTGAATAAATGTACACACTTATTGGTAAGAGTGAATGACATGTGGTGCCATGCAGAAATCCGTCTTTTTAGAACGGGACGTACGCTCTTCAGGTATGTAGGAGGGGACCAGTTGGGCGGTGAGATAAGACCTTCTGGGCGGTGGTTCCTCCATCTTAAACGGCTTTATGAGTTTGAATTGTCAGTGAACGTTCACATATTAAGAGTTATTGACAACGAGGGTGATTGGCAGACTTACCCTCAGCGCTTTGGGCCAAGCCGGAGGAGATCCGTATGTCTTATTGGTCCCACTTGGTGCTCTAGTTATGTGGGCTCGCCCGGGATGCGTACACAACATATGCTATAGGTATATCAATACAAAACCACGAATTTACATAAAATAAACTTCAAAACGTCAAATAAACTTGTGAAGCATATAAGCACTTAGGCCCACATGTTCTAAATTAATATATTGATAAATTAGCATAATGGAATCTATTACTATAAAATAACAATAGGGATTTACTTTAAGTAGAGAGTTAAATCCCGCCTAAAAATTCAGATTTTATTATTATTAGTACTTTTTCAAAAATTATTTGAAAAACTGGGGGTTGATTTGTAATTTGAATTCAATTCATTCAAACATTTAGAACATAAACATCATAAGCAGTTTTTTTTATACATTCCATTTTATCTTAACTTACATGTAATAACATTCCTAACAAACATTAAATTTTCTTATATTTTAAAATTAATTACATCAATAAATAATATTAATATACATTAAATATGTATCATTATATGAAAAAGAATATTACTTCTATAAGTGTTATATAAATAATAATGATATTATATGACAATAATTTTTTAATCAAATAATATTTGAGTATTATGACGAATCAAAATATGTAAAATTATTATTTTTCTGTATTAAAAAAATATATATATATTAAAGTATAATTTATATTAATATAAACTGGTCAACAGACTAATATATCGTTAAAATAATTTTTTTTAAAAAAATGTTCTAAGGTACGAAACCCCCATGCATCGCACGTGATTCTCACTAGTAAACTAGATAAATGAACCAAGATTAAATACCAAAATTGATTAAATTTGGATATTAAAATTGAAGGGTTGGGTTCACATGAGAATGGTGCTTAATGAAAGAGATGAGAATAGATCGTATCCATTAGATCGGATGATCTAATGGTTAAAAAAAAATTAAAATTATACTCTCATTAAGGGTAATTTGGTAATTTTTCACACCACACACATAGAAGTTGACCCCACTCCATATTAAATATCCAACTCTCAACAAATAAATCATAATTCACCCCACCCCAACCCAGACCCCACCCCACCCCCGTCTTATCTCCTTCTCTTTCACACACACAACACACACTTTCGCCGTCACACTTCACTCGCCGTCAGAAAACTCGACGGTTGACCCACCACTTGCTACCAGACGCCCGTCCGCCATCAGACGTCCACCCGCAACCATACTCTTCATCCAACGTTCTTCGCAGCCGTCGCCGCCCTCCTCCGCCTTCAATCTCGAAAATCCGGCAGATATTGAACAACGGGCGAATCATATCCGTCACGCTCTTCGGCTTCGGGCGAATAATGGAAAAGCGATTGAAATGGCTGGTCGTACGTGTTTTTTAAGACGACGGCGAGTTCGACCGGATCTATTGAATACAAAGCTTGAAACAGCGGCCGGATTTTTCAGAATTGTCGCTGCCACCGGGATGTTTTGTTGGCGAGCACAGGGACGTACTCCACGGAGTAGCGGACGACCAAAATCGCCGGAGAATCGACCGGAGAGCTTAACCATGAGTGTCTGCATGATTTCAGCGTTTTAAGAATTGTGTATTTCCAAGGGCAGCCTTTTGAGAATTAGATATTTCCCAGGGACTTGATTGCAAATTCATAAATTTTGATTAAATGTCAATTTAATCCCTGGGTCAAATTTATAATTTGCAGAAACTTTAATAATATGTAATAAATTTGCAAATCTAAATTAGGATTTTGGGGCTTCATTGTTTACTTATTTATTTTTTAATTATATAGTGTTGATGGACAATTTTTGTAATTTTATTAATTTTGAGTATTCTTTAATTTAGTTCATGACTAAACATGTAATTTATAGAAATATTGTCATAAATGCATATTAATGATAAACAAAGTATACAATGTTCAAAATTTTTAATATGCTAAAATTTTAGTATACAAAAAATATTAAAATAATAAATACACTTTTAAATTAATAGATAATAAAGTATTTCAAGTATTTAGATTAATTTGATGTTCAATTATATTTACTAAATGGTATTATATAAAGTAATGCACTTTATATACCAGCAAGTTGCACTTGATCAAACAACACGTTGCACTTTATAATACACCATGTTACACTTTATATACCAACAAGTTGCACTTGATCAAACCACACGTTGCACTTTATAATACAACACGTTGCACTTTATAATACAACATGTTGCACTTTACAAATATATATATATATATAT
>BKCP01007615.1:0-34888 GCA_008636005.1 Striga asiatica
AGGTCGAAAGGTCTGAACCGCATTGGTAACTTGTTGGTTCCTAATGACAATTACTGTAAGTTTGAGGATTGGATAATCCCAATTTTTGGTCAGATGTTAGAGGAGCAAAAGTCACAGGTATTCAATCTTATTTGGTATGATATTTCACTTGATTTTTTATTTGGATAATTAAGTACTTAATTGCGATGTTAGTTGACCTATAACATGGCAATTTATATCTTCTCAAATTAGTATGGATGAGATTATTAAATCTTGCTGTGAAAAAAAGATCACACGTTTTAGTTCTGGTCTAGTATCTGAAAAGTAAAATTTGTTAAGTCGAGTAACCTAGTGACCATATATCATGCAGTTTGTGTACTAATCTGATGGTGCCACATGTGTATGCTCATGTGCAGTATCAATTACCACAATATTCATTGGATTGTTCGTGATTAGACCTCGTGGTAGCGTGATCAGGTTAAAATCTGCCAAGGTAGAGTTCTGACCGCTTTGGACTCTGTAGCCCCCTCTGGTCGATCCCAGGACCAGACGTGCCTACAATTAGAGTTTTCACCAGGCCAATCGAGGATCTCCGCTTGACCTCATGTTGTCATCTTGAACCCTTTATGCTGTTTCCCCTGTGAAAGACTCTTAGTCTTGTGATGCTCGACCATGGCCACTTTCCTCTGGTTCTGCTCGACCAGATGGTTCACTTGGCCTACTCGGCCGGTTTATTCTCTTGGGTATGGTATCCCATATCATTTCGAAGACACTCTTAGTTTCATAACTAAGAACTGTTGGTGAGCGCTCGTTAACAATTCTCCCTTGAACTCTCGGCCACCCTTGAGTATTAGAGAGATAAAAATCGGGAAGTTTTAGAAAAGAAAAGTGAAGATAGTGTTCCATAACACAAAATCTTCTTTGTTCTTTCCCAGAACCGATTAGACATTTATGGATTTTCAGACATTTTTACTTATAAATCCACATAAATTGTTTAGGCTTTGCTGTATATATTCCTTCAACTGAAGGAGTTCAACTTGGATTCTTGTCTTATTTCTTTAAGTTTATGTTGCAGAATTTACTGTGGACACCATCTAAAGTAATTGCTCGCCTGGGGAAAGAAATCAATAATAAGAGTTCATACCTGTACTGGGCATTCAAGGTACATGTTATAGCTCAAATTTTCATGTAGTTCTGATCACTTTGTACATCACACTTTACAGTAACAAGCCTCAGCGATGCCAATTTAGTTGAAGGTTTTATTCGAAATTAGAATATTCAACCACTTAGGTCATTTGTTTCTTAAACTCCCTGATTTTTTATTATCAAAGGAATATTTTTTAATATAAATAAAAGGTTTCGTTTTACTTTACCCATTTGTTGTTGTTGTTGTTGTTGTTGTTTTTTTGTNTTAATAATTTAGGCTCTCAAGTTGTTGGAAAAAAAGAAGTTGTGCTTCATCATTGCATATGATTGAACAATGTTTATCGCTGGATTTCAGTAAGCGTGATTGACTGAATGGTGTGATTAGATGTGCGATATTATGACAGTCACACATTCTTTTAAATCAAAGGAGCTATTTTGTTTCATTTCTATTCATAAGAATGGTTTTCAAATGAAAGCATATTTTTTTGATAAAATATTTCTAACCTGAAAGTTGGAGAAGTAAATGGTAAATAGCTTGTTACCAGGGGATATTCACTTTCTAAACTTTATCAATTATCCAATGCTTGGGGGCTTAATCGACTCTATAATTGATATTAATTAACGAAAACGATCCTCAGTAATCTCAACGATTACACAGGCCTGTATGATGATAAAAAGACCATTTGATGAATTATTGGATTTAAATCTATCAGACTTCACTTATGGGGGAGACCAAGTTATGCTTTAAGTTGCAATTGAGCTTTTTGACATGTAATATTTCGATAATATGAGAATTCCCCCTGCAGAACAATATCCCGGTTTTCTGCCCCGGCTTAACAGATGGTTCACTCGGAGACATGTTGTACTTCCACTCATACAAAAACCCTGGGTTGGTGATCGATATCGTGCAAGGTACACATAACAGTCTATAAAATTATCTCTTTTTTTGAATTTGCATGACTAGGACTCTACATAAATAAATGTCTTACATGTGCATAGATATTAGAGCAATGAACGGTGAGGCTGTCCATGCGGGCCCAAGAAAGTCTGGGATGATAATACTCGGAGGCGGGCTGCCCAAACATCATATTTGCAATGCGAATATGATGCGAAATGGAGCCGATTATGCCGTTTTTATTAACACTGCACAAGAATTCGACGGAAGTGACTCGGGGGCCCGCCCAGATGAAGCCGTGTCGGGGAAAAATTCGAGCTTCTGCTAAGACTGTCAAGGTTATTTATTTACTTATTTAGCATAATTGCTGTTATTTTTCTTGCTAAATTCATTGCTTTTGGTTATTTTATCCAAGCAGGTGCATTGTGATGCAACCATTGCATTCCCTTTGCTGGTTGCACAAACATTTGCTGTGAAGATAGAGAAAAATACGTGGACGAGTTCTTGATTGAAATTTTGAGGGGGATTATTCGGGCAATGAAAACGGATTTACTGGAGTAGTGTGTTATTGGCTTGTGCACTAAATTTATTTTGAGTTATTGTAAGTTTGTAACGTGTTGAAAAAGATTATTAATGAGTGCACATATGGTACTAGTGAATAGTTGTATTCTCTATTGCAATAGCTGACAAATATAAATCTTATAAAATCCAACGGTCGAATTTGGCTTCGTAGCCTAAAAAAAAACTAACAATTGATCAGAAGTTTTCTAAATTTTATCAAAATTCGACTGGTGGATTTTCATAAGATTTACGCGCTATAAAATTTGTTTTTTAAACTTTCAAATGACACATTCCAATCGAAAATCGGATATCTTGATTATCAAAAACTTGAATTGAATTTTTTTCTATAACATACGTACTCCTGCTATCTTTGTGGATCGATTTTAGAGGTATCAATTTTCAGAAAATCGACAAATCATATCTCATTTTGTTCGTCTCTTCATGGGCTTTAAAAGTCTTAAATCAATTTTAAAGATTAATTTAAAATTTATCATTAATTGAGTTAAAAACTCTTTTGTGTCATATTAGGGTTTTTAATAAGTTGTCAGTTTCGATGGATATATGCCCTTCAAAGCCTTCTTGACATGGCAACTTTTTTATTAGTTTTTCAGAGTTATTACGCAGCCCGTAGAGCCCTAACCACAGAATTTCACCAGCAGGATAAACTATTTTTTCTACAATTTTCAGCAAATAGAACTGTGACAATATGCAACTCTCTTCAGTCTTCAGTAACATGAAAAAACATCACGGTACAACACCTTTATTTCTTTATGCAACCACAACCATAATTCAAGAAAAAACTCAAACTAAGTAAGGGCTCAACCAAAATTCAAGAAAAACTGAAACTAATTAATGGCTTAAAATTGAAAGAAAAAAAAAAAGAAACAGAAATGAAAGCGAATTGAAACGAGACACCCTTCTTTAGTAGACGAACTCGTGATTGGGACCATGTGTGGTTGAATTTTAGAACAAAAATCATTAGACACGATTAATGCAATATTCATCCTTCAAATTCAGCAAATCAGATAATTACCACCAGTTATCATGTTAATCATCTCATCTTTAAGTTTTATTAGGTAAATAACATTTTATCAATATGTTAGATAAAACAAGTTGCATGTTCTGTTGTTTTGCGCTTAGATAGAATGAGTCGTCATCAGGCGAACAGAAGATCATTCTATCAGTTATTTGTGAAACAATAATTGTGATTCACAACCTAGATGGAAATGAACACCCATCCGAACGGTTGTAGTGTACAGTTGGCCTTGACTGATTAGTTGCACTAGTACATATATGTATTGAACAGGTCCCAGAGAGGAGAAGTTTGTTTTATACTAATCGTCGTAAACGAACTAGGCCTCGGTTAATTATAGCGTTCTCTTAACCCGTAAGATATTAAACAGGCATATAAATGCAGTACATATTACTTTGATTCACTTGGGTGAGGTTCAGTTTGCTGGATTAATATTCCTACTGCTTTGGGTAATATTGTTGTATGTAGGATGTGCTGTTAGGATATTTAGGGTCACCGTGTGCGTTAGTTTGATGATGTCCCCGGAGTGAATTCATGAAGGATTGTTATGCTAAACCCTGTAGGTGGATTAAGTTTCGGCATAATAATAATGTTATGAACGAGCGCTAGCTTCGGTGAAATAATAATATATTAATTAATTCTTGATTTTCAGTAATCGAATTAATTAATGAACATTATATCTTAAAAGTACGTACCCCGTGCGATCCACGGGATAGAGATATTAAATGAGTTATTTTCACAGTCTTGTCCGTTTAAGTCTAAAAAACAATAGGGTTATTATAAGTTTTTTCCACATCTTTTAACCAGCATTGTTTTTTTAGCTAGAACATTAAATATGAGCATGTTAGGGTTAGCTTGTAAAATAATTAATATATTATCTTAGTAAAATATTTATACTAATAAAAATTTAACTTTAGCATATAAATTTATCCCTTGGTATAAGAGAAAATAACACTTTTACTTATTATTGTTCACCATATAATATTTAATTATTATTTTAATATATAATAAAAAGGAATTCTGTTAAATAGTGTAGTAGAATTGTTATAAAATTATATGAATTATTTTTTTTACAATATGGATTTAATATCTTTTTATGATTTGATAATATAAACAAATCGATACTTACCTTTGACTTTTCCAATAAAGGTAAAAAAAATCGGTTCTGATTTTTATCCCATAATAAATTTTTAATGTCAAGACTATAAATACCAAAAAAAATATGTAATTAATGTCATTCTATTTTCAGCAAACATTAATTACCTTTTATTTTTCTGCCTACTATTTCTAGTAAATAGGATGCCTTTTTATATAAGTATAGATGTGGGGAGGTAAATCGAGTAATTATAATTGGAGTCTCAAATGTAATTTGGGCTAGGAAAAAGGGAGTGCAATAATATTATATTGGTGGCTCATAATATTATTTAATTAATTGGAGGAGTGAGTTTGACTCATAGTTAGTCCAATTAATTAAGGAGCCCTATTCCTAATCTCCTAAAGGTCCCTACTGTAACTCTATATATACATCATTAAGCTCACGAGAAGAGAATAGATCAGCTAGACTCGTGTGAAGTACACGGCGCCTCTCTCTCTCTCCCAGTTTTCATTCGAACTTTATCTTCTTCTTGTTGCTCCACTGGTACAAGTTGAAGAGATGTTTGAGTAATACAGTAGAAGATACATAGGTAATCGAGACCCGGTGATCTTCCACAACAGTCGACGACCCACGACTCGGAGGCCGAGGATCGCCGACCCGACGACCCACCGGAGAGCCGCCGTGAACGAGCCGATCGCAACCGCGACACACAGCCACCCGATCGCAAGGACGCGACACGGCCAGCGAGCCTGACAACCACACGACCCGATACGATCACGACGAGCCGACCCCATTTTCTGTTCGTGTGATCCAATTCCGTTTGTGTGCTGTTCCCAGTCATCCCGAATCCATCAGATTCAGAAATTTTTAAGCCGTAAGATTTCTACCTCAAACCTTTAGATCCGCTGCGCATAAGTTTACGTTTGCTATTGAATTCGTAACTTGTATATAAAGAGACGCTCATAGATGCCAACAAATTCAACATGATTTATGAAGATTTTAGATCTATGAACCTCAGCAAAAACTTTTAAATCTCGATTTTTGAACCATATCAAACAACCTCCAAAAATCCCCAAATTTAATACACTAACCTTAGAAATATATTTAAGATGTTTGGGTAAAATATCGTAGCAATATCAGATGTATAACTTGTTCAACATAAAATGGTCATCTTAGATCTAGATCTACAATTTTACTTCACATAGCAAACGAACTCCAAAAATTCTCAAATTTAAACCACATTATCTACACAATATTCTAAGATTTATGGAATTTAAATCAATATTTTTGGACATGCATAGCTGAAGATATGATTTTAGCATAATAAAGGCAATAAATCTAGATCTCTCATTCTAGCACCATTATTCTTGATTTTATATTTTTAAAATACTTTAAAATTCATGTCTAAGACATAGGAGAGAGGATTTATAGATATACCTCTTGAGGGACTTAAAAACGAAAAAGGAAGATGAAGGTGGCTTGGCTTGCTTGGCGCGGGCTGGATCTGGCGCTGCAGGGAGTGGAGACGCGCGGATCTGTTGGGAGCTGGGGGCCTGGACGCTGGGAGCTGCTGGGCGCTGGTGCCTGGGAGCTGCGGGTGTTGGTGCCTGGGACGCGCACGCTGCAGCTGCTGTGGACTTGGGACGCACGTGGTGGAGCTGGGAGCGTGGCTGGGAGCTCGGACCAGGGCTGTTGCGGCTGGGAGCTCGTCTAAGGGCGTGCGGCTAGGGCTCGCCAGGAAAGGCACTCGGTTCTTGAAGGGCCGAAATTTTGTGTGGCTAAGGGAGATGATTTTTAGGACTTAGGATTATTTTGTGCTTAGGAATTTGTCGCGCCCCAGTCGAACATTAGAAGACATCTCATATATTTATTTTACTTATGCAGTTAGTTGCATTTAAAGCTTCTAAGCTCGACAAGTCCTTCGGATTTATTAGACGTTAGTGTCTATTTAATCCGATTAAGAAAAATAATTTATTAGACGTTAGTGTCTATTTAATTTATTCGAATTATCGAATCTTCATTAGCAATTTGATTTTATTCGATTTATTTTAGTAGCCATTTTTAGCCTGATTTCGGTTTCGTCAATTTTAATCTTATCGATTTTTTAGAATTTATCGAGACCTATTATTAGCAAAACTTTTCAGCCTTTATAAGCGTATTATCGGCCCTTTTATCTATTTTGGCCTTTAAGCTCTTGATTTTCGGCCCAAATTTTGTAAGAGATTGGCCCAATATTTCTCTCCACCCACCGACCATAGCAGGTTCTTTTTTTTTTTTTCCAAACGATAGAAATTTCATTAATAACCAGAAATGTACATCCAGAAACGGCCCAAAAGCCGAAAAGACAGCTCACAAGCCGAATCTAGTGAGAGGACGAATCCAAAGGATCGCCTAGAACCAACCAACACAAGAACAACCAAACAAAAGACCTAACAAACTCCTCAAAAGGAGAAAGAACTCTCATAGTCTCTTTTTCTCGAGCAAACCCTTTAGCCCTAAATCGCAACCATCAATCGCCTTCATCCTTCCCCTCAGCCGCGCGACTCCATCTTCGCCAGCAGCGGGCCGCCGTGTCGAGCAGCAGGGTTCGTCTGGTCGTCTGATCCTTCGTCAGTCCTCCCCGTCGCTCTTGTTTTCAGTCGCACCATAACCTGTGCAAGAAAAATAGAAAAAGGCTTCAAAATAGTGGACCAAATACGTGAACCAAACACAAAGAAAAAAGTAACACAAAAAAATGGGGAAAAAAAAAAGGCTTTTAAGAGTGAAAAAATTATCGTTTTCCATATCTTTCTTCTTCAAAGTGTCTATAACTCAATTTCTTCAAAACCTTATAAATTTGGAGCCAAAATTTCGACATTGAGGTAAAATCAAAATTCACACTCAACCTTTCAAATTTTGTGAAACAACACCTAAAAAGGTCTATAATATGGATACGGACAATTTAATTAAACCACACTTTTTGAATAAATATGATATTTTACTTAATGAAATAATATGATATTATTTTTTAAAAAATGATATTTATTTCAAATCTAATTGGTATGTTTTCAATATAATAAAAATAAATGATATTTACCCAAATTCTAAGATTACATATAAAGATAGAAAACTGTGAAACACGACTGATGTCAGTGTTTTAAATACCGTACCGATAAGCATACCGGACGAGCCAACGGTACGCGGTTCAACCGGTATTACCATCTATTTTACCGGTTTCAATAAATATTAAATTAGTTTATTATTATAATATCAATGATGTACAAAACTAACTTTAACTAATACTAAAATTAATTAACATCTAATAACAATGTAAATATATTAAAATTATGTGTAGAACTTTCAATTTATATAAATAAATTAATGAAAATATATTAAAAAATATTTTTTTTTTTAAAATGGCATAACCGGTATTTTGACAGATATTTTGGCCGGTATTTGCCGGTAAAACCGGTATTTTCCGGTATAAACTGGTATTTAGGATGTAACTGTACCGGTCGGACCACCGGTATCCGATATTACCGGTAATACCGGCCGGTACGCTACGGTATTTAAAACATTGACTGATGTGACACTTGATCTATTAGGCACCTAATTAAGTAAAAAAATTAATCTATTTTACTTAATATTCAACAAACATATGCTATACTTATGCAAAAAAGCCGTATAGTGCAGGAGCGCTCATATATATACATATAGCAATATTATTTCTATTTATTTAAGATATATATTTTTGTACTCATGTAACAATAAATAATATTCATTCTTTTATATGATAAGTAAAAAAATTCAATATGAGTTGACATTTTCATTTAATACACGGCTGTTTGACTATTATGATTAGAAAAATATAGTTTGACTATTTAATTAAAACCCAAAGTAATATCTTATATAAAATTAAATAATTTTAGTTTTGAAGAAATTTTTAAAATAAAAGTTCCAATATTTTTTGCTTATGCTTTTTAATTCAAAACCCGTGTGAGATACGAGTATTATACTAGTAAACTTGTACTGACCCGTGCGATGCACGATTGGTATATTTTCCTGAAACTTTTAAATATTAACATTAAATTTAATGCACTTTGTAGTTATGTAACAAATATAGAAAAAAACAAATTAAGAACTTCATAAATTAGTAAACACTTCTTTGTACACAACATTTTGGGTCTGATTTGGCGACACGTCATCGTCATTACAGACTAATATTTTCAATCCAATTCGATTTGTGACACGAGAGGCAGCAACATATAATTGACCATGACTGAACACCGGCTTCTTAAGGAATAAACCAACATGCGATAACGACTGTCCTTGGCTCTTGTTGATAGTCATAGCATAAGAAACCATAAGAGGAAATTGTCGTCTCTGAAATTTGAAAGGAATTCTGACATCAGAAGAAGTTATAGCCATTCTAGGAATCAACACCTTCTCGCGTTCGTGATCCCCAGTGAGTATCTTACACTCAAGAACATGAGCGGATAGTTTTGTCACAACCAACCGTGTCCCATTACATAAACCCATAGAATGATCCATATTTCGCAACAACATGGCGGGAGTTCCAATCTTCAAATGCAACTGATGATTTGGAATTCCAGAACATTTGATACTATTCAAGAACTCAGGCGTATGGATATCAGGAAGAAAATCATTATTATCATCCGACTTGCAAGTACTGTCAGAACTTAAGTACGTATTACCTTCTGATAAATTCAACGACGTCATGTATTCATTGACGGACTCAACAACATCCAACGTCGGTGCTAATATTGCCCTGTCCTTCAAATAACTAGGATCATCGGTCGTCTGCTTAAACATTTGATATGTGCTCTCTACAATTTGAGCAATCGGATCATCAGATGGTTTAAGCAATATATCCTCAGGTACGTCGATCATTGCGAAACCATCGTTTGACCCTCCTATAGTTCCATCCCCAATGCTCGCAATCCATTCAGCAAACCGAGCAACCTCTTCACGTTCCTCAGAATCTTTAAGGCTCTGAAGACGCATGTTTTTTGTAAGCCTGAGCACAGTACAACTCCTCCAGATGTCAGAAGCATTAACCGCAACATTCACTATGTCCTGACGGCTACCCTTGGGAATTACAGGAAGAATTTGCCGGAAATTTCCCCCAAAAACAACTGATTTGCCTCCAAATGGTTTTTCCTTGTTAGCAGGATCAATTGTCCCCATAATATCTTGCAACGATGTCTAAACAGCTTCGAAGCAATGCTTGTGCATCATTGGAGCCTCATCCCAGATTATCAAAGAAGAACGTATTATCAATTCCGCGAGAGGGCTTCCCTGATTGATATTGCAAGAAGAGTCCTGGTGAGGATTCAATGGTATGCCAAATCGAGAATGAGCAGTTCGTCCACCAGGCAACAAAAGTGATGCTATTCCGCTCGATGCGACACACAACACTATACCACCTCTGGATCTTAGCCCAGCAGACAACGTTCTCCACAAATATGTTTTTTCCGTTCCACCATAGCCATATACAAAAAAAACTCCGCCTTGACCAGAATCCACGGATGACATAATTGTTGAGTAGACTCCTTTCTGTTCGTTAGTCATTTTTTCAAGAAGCACAACATGTTCAACAGCAAGAGCCTTTCGATCGTAGTTCAACTCATCCAAAAGCAGACGATTTGAATTTGATTACTATCGCTATCAGGAAAGGGCATATTAGAATAATCACTAAGACTTGCTCCACGCCGTCGCAATAAATACTCAATCTCAGCAAGGGCTAGATTCTAGATTTGCTCTTCTGTAAGCAACAAACCTAATTTTCAAAAAAGATAATTTAGCATCAAACAATTGAAAACAATATAATTTTGTATATCAAAATCCAAGGCACATCATATTTAGAATATAATATAACTAATATAATAAAATACCATCATTGTTGAAGAGTCGCCGCTGTCTGTAAAGAATGTCATCCGACAAAGATTGCCAACATCTTGTCCATACCTTATCAGGCTTACCAAACGAACCAGAAACCAACAACGATGCGAACATGCGTCTTAGAGAGGCTGCGGATGCCCACTGACTTGCTTCAGCGATGCCATCTATGTACTCTCTATCATCCTCCAACAAACCCCTTTCATAGCAAGCATCTCGATATGTAATATACTGAGTCTCTCCAACCTTCATGTAGTCCTCATGACACGTTGCACCGCGAACAACATTTAACAAACACCTCAAATAGGAATCATCTCCACAACCAGGAGGTACATACCGCAGACGACCTATAGATGGTTGGTCTTCATTTTTCCTAAGAGTCCACTCGCGGGTTGTTTTATTCCAAACGAATTTTGACGGAGCCTCAACATAAGTTAGTTCTCTTGCTGCCGGATATATTTTGTTGGCCTCAAACCACGCAAGAAACTGGCTATCCTCTACAGAGGGTTTGTCAAGAACATATTGAAGATTATCATCATCGTCAAAATAAACTTGATGGTTTCCTTTCAAATGGAAACTCAACCGCTGAACAAGAGGTTTTTTGTATTGCAACTCATAACCCAACAGACGCCAGACAGCCTCACATGAAGAAATGTACCTGCAATCATAGTACATGTTGATCTCATCCAAAGGTTTTTCAGGTTCCCCCTCAGCTGAAGTTTGATAGAAAGATGTCGTCACACGATCGTGGCCTTTGTTGACATATTTGAAGAGGTACTTTATTGATCGTGATTGATTGCACCACTCCACGTTGATGTGAGCTCCGAACTTCATCAAAAGACCACGGTTATGAGGCATGACATATCTATTGTGGACAACAACACCATTTTTGTCAATAGACCTCCCATCATCATGACGTCTATACCGAGGATAACCTTCATCATCAACAGTGGTTGATTCGACAAACTGTTTCGGAAAACGCTTGCTGCATTTACCATCAACCATACACGGAGAACCTTTTCGTACCAAACCACATGGCCCGTGAATCATGTGCTCCTTTACTGCTTCATAATACAAAGGATCAGATAGTTCATCTGGTATCTTAGCTGATATGATTATGTCAATGTCGGAAGGATTAGGGAACTTGTTCTCCTTAGATAAAAACAGAAGTATATGAGCATGGGGCAATCCACGTTTTTAAAACTCAATTGTGTAGACAACTGCACAAGAAATGATGTATCAAAATCATTATTACTCGAATAACTTAAAGATTGATAAAGGTCGAATTAAGCAGTCTAGATAAAATAAATTATTATAAGATAATTGCTATGAAATAATATCTCACCTGCAATCACCTTGCCAAATATCTCCTTCGTACGGAAATCCCTAATCATTTCTTTGAGTTTTGATCTAAAGACCCTACAGACAATATCCGGTCGATCCTCTGGGAGTAAGTTTCTCAGTTCAAGAAATCGAACAATCTCCGGCCATTTTGGGTTGCAGGTGAAAGTAATAAACAGATTAGGATAACCGGCCCATCTGCAAATAGCCATTGCATCTTGATAATTCTGAATCATATTCCGAGCACCCCCAGTGAAAGAAAAAGGAACGATAACCCTCTTTCCTCTAGAACTGGGGTCCGTGTCGCCACGCATAACGGCATCGACCAAACCGTTATAAATGTCACAACGGAGTTTCTTTTGATTGAATCGAATACAGTCTTCTTGCTGAAACAATAGTAGCAGGTTCATGGTCCCTATCATGCATCCTGAAAGCAAAATACTCCCGGACACTCACATGTTTTCGTCCGTCTTCACTTGTCTTTTTTCCTTCAGCGAAGAGTATATCTTCTCGGTAACCATCCTCACCATAAGGCAACAACAGAGGATATTGTAGTGCCAAATGTGAAGCGTTGAGCTCATTTATACGCTTTAGAAGACCGCTTTTGGTTTCAACCAAAATGTCTCTCTCACCCATTGCTTGGTCAAAATCACCAACAACCAACACAGCGAGTTCAGAACTGGTTGGCAGGTTATACCGTCTAGCATCGTTATATCTCCGTCCAATCAGACGAACTCTAACATTAGCCTCTCCGAGCTCCTGCATTCTATCTCTCGCCATACGAAATGATTTAACCAGTTCATTATTTTGGTCTAGCATCTGTTTCAACCCAGCAACAATACCTTCGTGCAATTTGGTATCATCAGATCCTTTCGTGCCGCATAGATAAAATACAACCGTAATTCAACACAAATAAATTTAATTAATTTTAAACATTTTATATAAGATATATTTATAAAGTCCAATATATATATATGAACAATAAAGAACTAAATGACGTAATAAAAAGGATACTAATCATTATTTCAGAAAAAAATGTACCTCACAGCATTAATTCTGTTGGAGACTTCATTTTCAGTATCGTATATGTACAATTGTGCAAACTTTGGAGTAGAACCTTCGGTCGGAAGCAAACTTCCAATCAAATGATAGTTCTGTCCGTGCAACGCAAAAACAGGCGGTCTTGACCCGTTATTGATATCCGAATCAATTTTACCGCCCATTGAAGTGAAACCAAACATGCTGTTGTAAGATCTTATATTTTCTTGAAAATGTTTGCTCATGTGGCCATCTCCATAAAGCAAATCTTTCAAAAATTGAGGAGGATCTCGTACAGAAGGAAACTCTACTAATCCATTAAGACAACAACCAGAGTAATTGGGACAAAGAGGTTTTGTACGATAAGATTTTCTTTCATCGTACCAAAACTTTGCTCCGCAATGTTTACAGCAGTAGGTTGCATCTCCCATGTCCAAGTATTCTGCAATTGAAAAAATATGATAAATCTATTATACATGTTATTATAATAACACGATAATATTTGGATAATATTTATATTTAAGAAATAAAATAACCAGAGTTTCTTGATGTTGAGCCAATAATCTTTCTAGGACGACCACGCTTTTTCTTTTGAACAGTGGGTTGAATGGAATCATCTTGAGTTAAATCGATTACAGCACTCTCACTTGGTACAGAACATGCTTTGTACCTCTTAGATGACAAATTCGTGATTGGTGAAGTAATAATTGTATTTTCCTTTTCATCGTCACTCAAAATATCTATGACAATGCTTTCCAATCCAAGAATATTGGAATTCTTCGATCCTTTTTCAAGAATGGTAGACTGACCTGTATATTTAAATAATAATATAAAATTATACATTAAAATATCATAAAATATAATGTCAGACAATATTGATTAATATATATAAACCAAAATATAAATAGAATACCATTTGTAATATCAGTGAGCGGCATAGGATTTGAAACATTGGACGAACTTCCCGATCCTATAATCATTTGACGTTTAGTATTGGATGAACTCCCAGTGCGAATATCAGAATCCATAGTACCTAGTCAAAATAAGATGATTGCAATATTATTTTCAAATTAATAAAATATGTGTACTAAATTGTAAGAAAATAATATAATGGATCACTACAATATTCAACATATATAAATTGTATAAAGTATAAAGTATACAAAGATTTTGAAATATATGGATAATTAATTAATTAAATAACAAAATTATACTACAAAATCAGCCCAATTTTAGACATATTGAAATATTGTTTGGGCTGCACATCAATTTGGGTTAAAAAGCAAATATAATCAGATAAGTTTTGTATTAGGCCCAACATCCCTAAAGCTTATGATCCAACGGTTATAATTGTTACAGTTGAAAAGATCGAACGGCTACAATTGGTTTGGTAATGCTATAAAAGAATAAAGTTGATGAGTAGGGTTTCCCATTTCTTCACATCACCGTTCGCAGACATTATCTCCTCATTTCTCTCGAAATTTCCCGACACAACAAATTCTGATTTCCATAAAAAAAAACAAAAATTGAACAGCGAGTTTAACAATTTCCATTCAAAATCCGAAATTATAGTAAGATCTGTCTGATTTAGAGAGATCTATATCTAATATAGCTAGATCGGCCCGAAGTTTTGATTTTTAGAGGCATGCATTTTTTATTTCCTAGATCGAACAGAAATTTTAAAAATTTTCGGTCTTCAAAGTTCTTGTCTCAACAATCAAGATCTTTCTATGTTATGTCGGCCGTCGGGGTTCCAGCCATCGAAGAAATAGATCGGTAACTATTCGAAGGTCTGGTTTTAATAATTATAGTGTGTGAGTGTGTGTTTTGTTCGATTTACAAAATTCTAATCAACTTTTTTTTTTTTTGTATATTCGTTTGAGCATATGGTCCGATTTGAAGATCTACTTGACAACAAAATGGAAAACTTTATGTCAATCTGAGGTACACCATTCATGAGATAGAAAAAGTTCAGCTCGATTATGAAGAACAACGATCTATGACTACACAAAGGTTCGATTTTTTTGAAATTAATTCTGCGAATTTCTCAATAATCTCAATTATACTGTATATCTGTTTTCTAATATACTGTTTATTAAGTATTAAAATCAATATACAGTTTTCTAATATACTGTTTATTAAGTTTTAAAATCTATATATTTCTTACTACTTTCGTATTGAGGATCACGAAAACGATCGGAGACTACACATTTTCAAATCTGTCTAATAATATACGATTAATACTATTTTTTGTAATGAGACTGCATATATTGTGATTTTTTAGTGTATGTTTTTGAATTTTTTTTTCATTTTTTGCTAAATGGACCATTAATATAACTTATACTTCATAGATCTCTCTTATCTATACTCGTTTTCCGATTTGTGTAAGCTTTTATAATATTTTCACATTTTTTCCTCATACTTTGTAAAAAATTATAGTGTGTGAGTGTGTGTTTTGTTCGATTTAAAATATCCTAATCAACGTTTTTTATTTTTGTACATTGGTTTGAGCACATGGTCCGATTTGAAGATCTACTTGACGGCAAAATAGAAAGATTTATGTCAATCTGAGGTACACCATTCATGAGATAGAAAAAGTTCATCTCGATCATGAAGAACAACGATTATGACTCACAAAGATTCGAATTTTTCGAAATTAGTTCTGCGAATTGCCCAATAATCTCAATTATACTGTATATCTTTTTTTCTAATATACTGTTTATTAAGTTTTAGATTCGATTACCTAATTTCTAATCAAAATTTGATGTTCAATTGAAAGGTGAAACCACAATATATTGAGTTTTGAGAGCGGCAGTAACCAAATCGAAGCTGAGGAAAACAAATCGAACGGCTTGTACTAAAGGTTCGTAAAAAATAGAATTGGATTCATTTATTGGTTTATTAAGTATCAGTAAATTTTCATCTGAATTGATAAAATAAATATAAAACATACCTTAAGCTATTAGTAATTTTATGTTTCAATATTTATTTATATTTATGTTTCTTTACAAAATGCATGTACAAATTACAGAGAATGATCAAACAATGAGATGAACAAAGGAAACAATGAACACAAAACATTACTATAGCTTCAGTAAGATACATTAAACTTAAGGCGCATAATATGAACTATTAAAATAAAAAATGGCAATTTAACAATGAAACCAACATAAATGTTTATTTATTTACCTTGCAATATAGTACCTTCTGCTGGTTTTTTGCTCCTCTTGTTAAGTCCCTTATGTGATGAAGTGATCGTATCCGATTTTATCAAAGATTCTAACATTTTTACATGCATACATAACAATTAGCAATATATGAATAAAAACATTTCACTAGGTGTTATTAAAAAGAATGAATGATGTCATTGTTTATTCTAATCCGTTTGTTGAATTCTTCATCTGCTTCAAAAAATGTATTGATTTTTTTTTCTGACTACATCTCTATCCATTGAAGAGACTACTATTCATATATAGATACATTAAAAAAATGGATTAATAGTGCAGAAAACATCAACATTACATAGTAGTGGGATAAATATAAAATAAATATAAAAAAGAAAGTAATTGTCAATAATATGATAAAGAAATTACCTTGGTATCTGCCTATGTCTTTAAACTTGTTGCGGCATTTATTGGATTGATTGTTGATTGAGCTGTCTGGTTTATTGGATTGATTGTTGATTGAGCTGTCTGGTATTGATGCTTCCGAGTCCATTGAAAATTCTATATACTTTTAGTTCCAATCCTTGTCGTCGCCTTTGAAGAGTTTATGCGAAATTAAATACATGAAAGCTATCAATGAGAGTTTACTTCTTTATACGCGGAGCATATCAAACTAATTGGGATTTTTATTTTATAATGCGATTGAGAAAAAGACATGAGAAATTTATCAAAGAGAATCCGCTTATTTAATAGAGAGAATATAGGATAGTTAGGTATATATTGGCATCAAAATCTCTTATTAGAGTAAAGAATATATGAAATCGGGGTCAATGATACACAGGATATCTCCAAATCTTAAATAAATTTAGACTATTAAGATATGGTAAATCTTCAACTATAAAACACGGAATAAATGGGAAACAATCATTCTTCGATTTATTCTACATAGTTATCTCAATCTTTACCTATTTATCACAATAAATTTGGAGATAAAATCGGCTATTTATCCAACATAGTTATCTCAATCCACAAGATCTAAAAAATATTTACAAAATATATAAATTATGGATAAATTCCAATCATTACATGGTTATCTAAGTTAGATTTTATAATGTCGGATATGTATGAATTTAATAATTAAATTTGAATTGTCTAATCTTTCCACAATCGCAAATTATAAACTTATGAAATATTTATTAATAGTTGAATTTGAATTGTCCTCAATAATCACATTCTTCTAGTTAAACGATTGTCCTCAATAATCTGTAGAAGAAATATGAATTTTATAATCTTTCCGCAAACGCAAAATTTTCGAAATTATGAAATATTTATTAATAGTTGAATTTAAATTGTCCTCAATAATCATTTTCTTCTAGTTAAACGATTGTCCACAATCGCAAATTATAGGATCTTTAATAATAATAGATAACAATATATAATGAATTAAATTGTTTATTAATAATTTAACAAATTTTAGTGGGACTATGATTATTCAATAGATAAAATATAGAATTGTTAGCTATTGAGAGAATATAGGGTAGTTAGATATGTATATGAGTACCAGTTAACAGCCTTACAGATTATACACAAAATATAAAATGATTTTTCCAATTTTGCAATTAATAATGTTAGAATATTAAGCACTTGGTATCCATTATATTGTTATGGTATCAGCATTTTCGTGATTAATATTAAATGGATTTATTATGTTGTTTACGTTCTAAGTTGTCTTTATATGTATTATGATAATGAATTGTATAATAATACACTCGTAACAATATAAATGAATATTAACTTTTTTTGGTAATAAATAAATAATTGAATAACGGCCGACAATTTATATAACCAAAACAGCAATATATATGCTGCTTTTTATTCATAAGATATCCGAAATCATAAACATTATTGAAATAATAATAAAAGATCAACAGCTATAACTGCTGTAATCTTGGAAATTAAAATCAACCTAATAGTAGAAACAAACGAAGAAGTCCAAATTCAAATACTTCAACAAATCGAAATCAACCTAAATAATAATAATATAAGTAGAGTAGAATCCTCAGCCGCCAAGTCTAGACATCAACAATCGCCTTTCCTTTATCTTTGGAAGCATCCACTCTAGACTTTCCTTTATCAGTGGATGCAGATTGAGCTGTCAAAGCCAAAACTACGTCACTTGAATTGTTTAGTTCCTCCCAAAGGTTTCGTTTCGCTGCAGAAGTGTCACAAACCGCCTCCTTTTCAAGAGCCACTTTCATAGGAGTAGTAACTTCATCAACATCATCCTAACAAAAAAAATAAATAAATAAACGAATATATTAGCCTTATTTGTTTTTTTACAACAAATAAAATAATAAAATTTAACCAATAGAACATTGGAAATATTTTATTCCTTTCAATACCTCTTCATTTTCTTGTTGTTCCCTCATGAGCAAAGTCATAAAGTCGGATTCCTATGGAATATAAGAATACAAAAAAATAGTGAATAGAAATTAATTATATAGATAAATAAATGAAAGAAATAAAATAATCCATACGGCATGCTCAACAACCCAGTGGTTGTATTTGGAGACCAGCTTATCATCATTAACCAATCTAACAATAGAAAATGTCGAAGTGTAGCCAAAACGTTGCTTGGCTCGGATTCGAACTTTAAAAAGAATTGTTTTACCCACCAATTCCTCGACCTCGTCGGGCAGCTCATAGGAAATCTTTTTCTATAATGCATAAAAATTTTGGGTAAACTAATAATATGAAAATGATTTTTATTGCAATTTATTTTTTCGATATTAACAAAAGGTATAGATATATTACCCTATCAATAATCACACGCCTAAGTGCATCACAGCTGATACCAAGTAGCTTTTCGCAATCTCTATCCCAAAAAATTAATGTAGCATTCGCACTTGCATCGGAAACTGCAAAAGGGATCTTATACCTAAGAATTAATACTTTCATTAGTAATTATTAACTAAAAAAAATTGAAAGAAAAGTTATATTTAAATAAATAATACATAAATAGATAAATTATTTGAATGATTTGCTAACCGAAAAACACCCCTTTTGCCGTGGCATTTAGGGCAATCATAATGGCCTGAACTCTCGTCCAATTTAGTACTACACTTGCGACATGCGAGGTAGTACCACTCGTCAATAACCGAATTAATAGTAGCACATATCCAAGTAGTTGTTTCCTGTTGAAAATGGAAAGAAAAAAAATAAGATTTTTACAATCTTATAAAAAACGGACGTAATCTATATTTTAAAGTTTTATATTTTATTTTAAAATAAAATATTACAAAGTCGTTAAATTGTTTGTTATACATTAACAATACCTTATCAACTTCATAAAGGGAATCAACAGAGGCGACTACCAAATTACCGCTAGCAAGATCATCCAATTCATCACGTGCTACAATCGAACTCCTCGAAGTTAAAGAAGCATTACAAACACGTGCAATTGCCAACCTATTCAAAAAATACATAAGTACACAATAATTTAAGAACAAATCAATGAATGTAATACAAAAGATTAATGTTTTTCACAAACCTTCCCCGAAATTCTTTTACTAATTTAAGAACAAATCAATGGATGTAATACAAAAGATTAACGTTTTTCACAAACCTTTCCCGAAATTCCTCAATCTCGGGAACTTCATTTGAAATCAGCCTAGTGATATTATGTGACGTTGTCAGTTGAACACGACCTACATAAACATTATTTATTAAATAAAAACAATATAAAATTTTGAAAATAAAGTATATATATTTATGTAGAAAATTTGTACCATCAAATGCTTTTGCTCTACACAAGTTAATTATCATAACCCACGGGCGGCCATCAACCCCAGCATGTTGTTGTTCGTGTTGAAGAAATTCATCAACATAATCACTCCAAAGAGTGCAACTCAACTTTCTCTCCCTACAATAATTTAGAATCTGAATTAAATCGATATACAAATATAAAGATTTATTTACGTCAAAAAAAAAAAATTAAACACTTACTCCAAGTCGATCAAATGAAAAACAATCATTCGAGTGGGGACACCTTTGATTTCTTTAATAGCAACAGAACCAATTTCCACAACAATTCCAATAATATCTACAATTATTCATAAGAAAAGTTGATCAAATTTATATATCTATATATAATATAATATAAATAAAACGTAAATTCAATAATATATAAAATTAACAAAAAAAAATTAAAGGTTAAGTTGATGAACATACCAAAAAAGATGGATTCACCAACGTTATTGGGATCTTGGAGAGTGAAAAAATTCCTCAAATCATATCGGAAATATGGAAAATGCCCTTTAAACTTTAAGAGTTCAGTCATATGACCATCCTAAATTTGTGCATAGTCGATCGATACAACCCAATGTTAATATCGACTTGATAGTTGCGAATTGCGTAGACTTCACCCTCTTTAACAAATTCTTTGAATTTTGGTATATTGACAGATCGAATCTGTGCAGCCATACAATGACCCTAGATATCACATAATGGTAAACGAATTACATATATATGTTATAAAATAAAAATACAACAAATAGTTTAAAATACAAAATAAACCAAAAAAGATTGATAGTAAATTTTAAAAAATTACTTCCCCATCATGGAAGACGATTTCCAACACGTTCTTGAATTTGGCATCAAATTTACGATCAAATACTCTCACAGCCCTGAGTTTCAAATAAGGCTTGTCAGTACGGTTCACAGATTTGAGAGCCCCCGACACAAGCGGCATTTTGAAACTCTTAATATAATTTAATGTAATAAAGAGATGGAATAAGAATGTGAAACTCGAGGATATAGTGTGTGATATCTACGTGGTATAATTACCCTTTTTATAGAATTGAAAACGGGTCAATAAGAACCGTGAATATGGGTAATCTTTATCTCCTATTGTATATGGATGATCTTTATCTCATTAGGTAACTAAATAATCATTTCTAAACCATTTACATACAAATATTCTGCCAATAAGAACCGTGAATATGGGTGATCTTTATAACATATTGTATATGGATGATCTTTATCTCATTAGGTAACTAAATAATAATTTGTAAATAATATTACATACAAATATTCGGCCGAAATAGGAATATGGGTGATCTTTATCACATATTGTATATGGATGATCTTTATCTCATTAGGTAACTAAATAATAATTTGTATATAATTTACATACAAATATTCGGCCGAAATAGATTTTATTAGAAATAAATATTTAAATATTGTTATTGGTATTTAATTCATAATTTCAAAAAGTTCAAGATATGTTTTAAATTAATAGTACTTATCTCATAGAATCGTATAGTATGAATTAGTTAATTTGAGATGTGGTCAAAATATATTAGTACTTATCACATAACCCATAATAGTAGGCACGTATAATTGAAAAAATTCAATAAGAGCCGTGAGGTACATAAATTTTTTAGATTTCTTTATTCAATTGTGTACTTATCTCATATTTTGTACTTATCTCATATTTAAATTCCAATTGTATAACACAATCCGGTCACATAAAAAATCTAGAAGTAAATCAACGATATAATAATATAGATTGGGTAATTCAAAATATTTAGATTTCTTTATTCAATTAAAAAGTTTCCATAACATCCGATTTTGTATTCTATTTATGACTATCAATTGTTAAATAATTCGAATCAAAGCCCCTCTATAAAAACATAAAAATTTTATATTAAAAAATATGAAAGAATTTAATTCAATTGCAAATATAAATATAAAAACGAACAATAGAATAATCAAATGTCATAGAGATTGAAGTAAACAGAAAATAAAAAAAAACATCATAAGTACTAATTTATTCGCGAAAAGAACATCACAAAAGCGAAAAACCACACAACTAATTATTTATTCCCAACACCCACTTTCTCACTCGACATCAGTGATATCAAGATCTTCAATTTGGCTCTCCAATGAAATCTTGCTGTTGGAACAATACATCAACGTCTTGTACCATTTGCTATTTAAAAATCTGCAAATTAAATTGTAAAATATGTTGAAAATTACAAAATTACATAATTATCAATTTGATAGTTGAAAATTTATACTTCAAATTATACAATATATATACATCACGAAAAGTAAACATATTGCAATTGTTGGAGAAAACTTACTTCTCCCGAAAATCTATTATTTCCGGGATATTAGCCGCAATAAGACGCGTGACATTCTGGAATGTAGTCAATTCATATTCACCTGTTAAAAAACCATATTTATTAAAATGTAAATTAAAATATATTCGCAAAACATAATTTATATGGTAATGTTAAATAAATAAATTGCAAATTTGAAATACATGTCACATGTATTGCCTTGCACAATTGCATAATAAGAACCCATGGTTCTCCATTTGCCTCAGATTCAAAATGATTTTCATAAGCAATAAACGTATCAACATAATCACCCCAAAGTGTGCAACGCATCAGTAATCCACTATTTAATGAAAAAAATAATAACATATTAGATTTCAATCGACATTATTATAAATGTTTAATTCATGTAATAAATATTACTTACTCCAAATCCATCATTAAAAAAACTATCTTTTGCTTTTCTTTTTCATGAATCCATTCTGATTGTATGGGTTGCACCTCGACCACCATGCCAATAGCATCTAAAATATATTTACAAAAAATAAATATCATTTTATTAATTAATATATAAATAATAAAAAAATAAAATTACAACAAAATTTGAATAAAAAAATTTAAAATTTTTACCATAAAGAATTGAGTCATCAACGATGTCAATATCATGAAAATTCGCAAAACTATAGAAGTCAAATGGCCATGTAGGGAAATCAGAAAGCATCTGAAGAACCTCAGTGTCCCCATGGATTACGACTTTGTAGTCTCCATTAGTAGATTGAAATTTATCAACGTTGATGTCTAGTAAATAGTTGCTTATTAAATACACTCCACCCTCCTCAAAAGCTCCAGCAAATACTGACATACCATGAACAATGCCAGTTATACGGCTCCCCTAACAAACAAAGAAAAAATGTTATTGAGATATAAAATTAATCAATAATAGCCAAACAAATGTAATGCACTAAAATAACCTCCATATCGTGAAAAACCATCTCTAAATTGGTTGGGTAGGCTCTGTTGAATATCCGAATGGCCCTAAGCTTAAGAACGAAGTTCATATTCATCATATTCAATTTGAACTGTCTGATCAAGCCATATTATTCCATGACTTTTTTTTTTCTTTCTTTTATCGCTAAAAGTCAAGAGTAATTTTTTCACGAATTTGATCAGATTGAATGAAGGCGTCTTTTGTTTTTTTTGGTTATTTATTTATAGCGGTAATACAATTTGAAAAAATCAAAATTACTAATATAATATAATATAAATTATTTGTGAATCAGATTTTTTTTTAGAATTCAAATTAATTAGGTCTCCAAAATTCGTGTAGATTCACAATTCTATTTTGTATTGCACGTTTTATGGACACTTTCACATATATCCGTTTTACAAAATAAATATTTGGTTTTAATATTTAATTAAAAATGAAAGACATGTTTTAGCAATCTCCTTTTGCATATATCCGTTAAATTAAGAATATTGACGATTTGGGTAATCAATAAATTGGTTTTTAAGTGTAATATTAATATAGTGTAATATCAATAAAATCCGTTCAATTACATTAGTACGGTCTTTGAAATATTTTACGGATTATATTAATTATTCAAAATTTAATACTAAGTTCCGTGAATTACAAAAATTTAAAGTACATTTTTTGTAATTTACATATTATGGGAGTAGTTTTATTAGGAAGTTATTATGGTAAGTTGTTACAATATATATCTCAATGTGTATTCATGTTTATTAAAACAGAACAGATGAACATAAAACTACGTTTTTTTTTTTGTGATTTAAAATGGGATACAATTATTATGAAATCTGTGATGTCAATTGATTATATTCATTTTATTTCATTATTCGGAATTTTGTTTTAATATATAAACTTCCTTGTAGCGAAAATAAAATGTAGTAAAATGTATATTATAATAATTAATATATTGACATACTCGCTGTATTATTAATTTTCGTACTGTAAAATAAAAAATCAATGGGAAATTATCAACATTTTTTTTTAATAATCAACCAAATTAGTGATAATTCGTGTATAAGATAGTTTACTACGAAATGTGTAGAGATCCATTCGTGTATTGTAGATTAAAAATTGAAATCGAAGAATAATTAAAAAAATTAAATTTATTCATAACATCGTACGGGTAAATATCATCAAATCCGAAATAAACCATTAATTAAAAACTCCAAATATTAACAAAACCTAAATATCAAAATCTCTTGGTCCTTGCTAGTGATGAGGGAAAAATCCATTATATTTGATTACATCGGTTCTTACATGTAGCACAAGCTTCCATCGGTGCATTCTAGCAAATTTCATCCCATTATTAAATTCAACATTATAGCAGCGTATCACATAAACCTCGCCTTCTTTCAGTACATCTCGCATCAATCCCACATTCGGAGAGCGTATTATGCCTTTAATGCATGAACCCTACAATAGAAATTGATACAAATTAAGTAAAATAATTTTGTACTTGTGTATTTTTGATACAACATCAAAAAGTATTACCTCTTCATCATGAAACAGGATATGGAAACAGTTCAAGCTCTCATGATCATGATGCGTTTCAATAAGTCGGACTACCCTCAGAAGCAAATTTGGTTTGTTGGACCTGGTGACGGAGTTGATTCTATCAAAGAATGGCGGCATTTTTTTCTGTGTATATTGAAATTTGTTTGTATTATTTTCTCTGCAATGTTGTGAATGAAGTGATGAAGAAAAGTGGCGTATGAACACCCTTTTATACACGCAACACATCTGCATAACAAACTTAACACGTAAAATATGGAAATCATTTGATAAAATATTAAATTGATTTTGATGACTTGTAACAAACGCCCTTTAGTAGGAATGTTAGTTGATATTTGAACGTAAATCATGGAATCACAATTTCAAATCTTTGGGTTTTTTAAATATGGAATCAAAATTTCAAATTGGTTTGTTAAAGATAAGCGCGTGATCCTTAAAATAAGGAGTAACAATTGGATGCTCAACAGATTTTATTCGGGCCAAACTAAATGCCTTGAAAAATGGAAATAAGTTCACACCAAACTAAATGCCGTGTTTAAAGAACTGTTGAAGATAAAGTTTATTAATTTTTGGATTTTTAAAAGACTTTCCACAAATGGGAAGTCAAAGACTTTTTGACCAATTTTCTTAAACTTTTCATAAATGATTTTTCTACCTCTCTTTTTCAATATATATAGATATAGATTCCCAGATGTGTTGAGCCTTAGTGGCAGGCCCGTAAGATTTGCAAGCTTATTTGACGTAAATTTGTACTTCGTATTGAAAAATGTACATGTTTGGTTTGATTATTAGGTTTGAAAATTATTATAAACTATTTTAACTTTTTTTAGTAAGTTACCATATACTACTCTTACATTTTCTTATTTAATTCATATATTAACTATCATGAATTAATATTCTTTTTTATTTTTAAAATTTATAACTTTTATATTTGTATTTTATTATTTATGATAGATCAAAATAATCATATTTTTACGTTCTTCGATTTGATATCCATATTGCATATATAAAATAAAAAGTAATTTCATCTATCTTTATAAACAAAACTAATTTTATTATCAAATAAAATAAAAAAGTATCAAATAAAATTATAATTTATTTTACATTAATAATAAAAATCTAATTGATGAATGCACTACAAATAAATCAAGTTAATCTGTTTTTTCCATATATTTTACATATAATATAAAAATTCAGTATTATATAAAATAAATCATAAAAAATATTATAAAATATTATTTCTCGATTTAAATAGGTTATATAAGGAAATAAATGTTATTATGTTTTTTAAAATAATAAATATAAAGGAATATCATAACTAAATATAATAAAATAATTTTACGTTTCATAAATTTAGAAAAACAATATATTTATGCGTAAATTAATATTCTAAATTATATAAAAATAAAATACCTGAAAATAATAAACAAGAGACACTGACTCTATAAATATAAAATATAACCGCGATGCAATATAACTTATTTAGTTTTAGAAAAATTAGAAATAAATATAGGCTTAATTGCAAATAAAACCATGACCTTTTCGAAATTTGCAATGATATGCATCACTTTTAAACTTGGCAAATATATACACCACTTTTACAATTTTTTGCAATTGTATGCAACGGGCCCAATTTCGGGCTTTATTGCTAACGTGACGATTTTCTGGCAATTTCTGTTGATATGGATGCTGATGTGGGGATTTCTGCTTATATGGCGCTGATATGGAGGTTTACATCAATTTCGGGCTTTTATTGCTAAGGTGACGATTTTCTGGCAATTTCTGCTGATATGGATGCTGATGTGGGGATTTCTGCTTACATGGCGCTGAAAAAATAATTTCTGTTGATATGGATGCTGATGTGGGGATTGTTGATATGGATGCTGATGTGGGGATTTCTGCTTACATGGCGCTGAAAAAATAAAACTTTGCTGGGGTTCGAACTTGTGACCCCTAAGTTGTATATTAACATTGTAACCACTACACCAATCCAAGTTGTATATCTAATTCAATAGCATTTAATATATATAGACATAACGTAATTATAAGTAAATTAAATTTAAAAGATACTGTAAATTATATTTAATAATATTAATAAGATATAAATTTATAATAATTAAAATATAATAAAATAAATTGTATATATTAAATGAAAAAAAATTAAAATAAAGTAAGATAAAATTTATTACAGTAGAGTGCATTAAAATTAAATTGCATTTAAATATATTTATATATTTATTATTTAATTAAAATAAAACTATTTTTATAAATTTGAAAATGAAAAATAATAATGATAACCAGTTAAAATAAAATAAAAATAGTACAATATTATTAAATAAAGTATAAAAAATGGTGTATTAAAATAAAATAAATAATAAAATAAATCAAATAACTTATTATGAAATAATATATTAAAATAAATAAAAATCATAAATGAAAATAATAAAATTAAAAATATTATTTCTAATATTTTTAATATAATATTGATAAATAATTTGTTAAAATAATATCAAAAAATTTAATAAATTATTTATTAAAATAATCTCATATAATTTAATAAATGAATATAGTAAAAATATATAATTTGAAATTACTATAATAAATAATTTATTAAATTATTTGAGAGTATTGTAATAAATGTTTTATTAAATTATTTATTAAAAAATAATATAATGAAATAATTTTTTTATTTTATTATATTCATTTAAGATTTTTATTAATTTTAATTTATTATTTCATAATAAGTTATTTGATTTATTATTTTATTTATTTCATTTTACTTTACTATTTTTTATACTTTATTATCTTATATTATCTTATTTCTTATTTTATTTTAATAAATAAAAATTTAGTTTAATTTTAATGTACTCTAGTATGATAAATTTTATCTTACTTTATTTTATTTTATTTTTTTCAATTAATATATATAATGTATTTATTATATTTTAATTATTATAAGTTTATATCTTATATAATTAAATAAAATTTACATTATATTTTTTTAAGTAACGATATGTCTATATATATTAAACGCTATTAAATTAGACATACAAGTTGTATTTGTGTAGTGTTAATAGTGCCAATTTAAAAACACAGAGGCACAGGTTTGAATCACAGTCTTGTTTTACTTTTTTCCCCATTTCAGCGCCATATCAGCAGCCATGTCAGCGGGAAATTGCCATGCCAGCAGAAAATCTCCCCGTCACCAGTCACGTCAGCATTAAAAGCCCGAAATTAGGCTCGATGCATACAATTGCAAAAAATTGTAAAAGTGGTGTCTATATTTGGCAAGTTTAAAAGTTATGCATATAATTGCAATTTTCGAGAAGGTCATGGTTTTATTTGCAATTAAGCCTTAATTATATGGAGTTGTAAATAATTTTTTTTGGCATATATAAATTTAAAAATATATTTTTTAAAAAATTAGTATAGAAATAGGGAAATTTTTAATTAATTATCACTTTGTTAGTTATTTATTATGTTATATATTCGTTATATAATTTCACACTAAAAATATAAATTATTTATTTGGGACCCTTCAAATATGTTGCCCCTGGCTCTTTGGTAGAATTATTTGATGTTGAGGAAGAGACGTCAAAGGGGCTTTTTGCTCAAAAAAAAGAAAAGACAAGCTCGAATTTTTAATTTTTTATTGCACAAATGCTAATATATTTAAGTACTCGTGTACTACACATATATCATACTAGTATAGATGTTATTTTGAGAAGTAACACAATAATTAAAAAAAAAATCTTTTCAGTTTTAACCCTATTTATTGAAACTTATTAACGTGTGTATGTATAACTACTCCATTAAGCAACACAATTAATGATGATTAGTCCTCGTCGTCTGTGGAATAAAAATAGTAAAAGGCTTCAAAATCGTGGACCAAACACAAAGAAAAAAGTAACACAAAGAAAGGAAAAAAAAAAGGCTTTTAAGAGTGAAAAACTCGTTTTCCACATCTTTCTTCCTCAATCTGTTATAACTCTATTTCTTCAAAACCTTACAAATTTAGAGCCAAAATTTCAACAATAAGGTAAAATCAAAATTCACACTAACATTTCAAATTTTGTGAAACAACACCTAAAGAGGTCTATAATATGGATACGGATAATTTAATTAAACCACACTTTTTGAATAAAGATTTGCAATGACTTCAAATATTCCGATCGATTTGAACGAACCTTCTTACGACGTAGAAGATGCAGTCCCGAGATCTTCACAGAACATTATAATCAAGCTCAATGTTGACGACAATACGAAAATTGGATACTTTGTTATCGAGCTCGACTTAATCAGTTTTTCGAAGATGATGACGAAGCGAGGTCCGATTCATCTGTGGAAAGGATAATGTGACGTCATTCTAGCGTCATTTCTACGAAATATCACAGAGCTTATATGACGATCATGTGATGCTAAAAATTCATCACCAAAAAAGCAAAAGTGACAAAAACAATTGTTTTCCATCAATTTTATATTGGTATCTTAATATGTTATCTATCATTATATAAAAAGAATAACCTTTTTACAAATATAGAAATATTTTCCCGCCAACATCATTAAATATACCCTATATATAGTAATTGTTGGACAAATCTGAATAGGCAAAACAATCAGTTCATTAATTGTGTAAAGATTTGTTTCTCTTTTGCAAAAAAAAAGGGTTTAAGATTTGTTTCTCTTTTTCCTATTTTTTAGTTTATCAAAATCGTTGTTTGACAATAAATATTTGTTTTTCTTTTTTCTATTTTTAGTATAAATCTATACTAGCTTATCTATTCTGTTACAAAATCTCATTGCATACGTGTTTCAAAAATCTCATTCCTTATCTATACAGATTTGAAAAAATAAAATAAAATAGAAACCAATTCATAATTACTACTAGAAATCCATTATCTACTTTAATAAGCTAATTTTCATCGGTCTAATTACTTATATTTTTACAAATATTATAAGTTAACCATACAAAAAAGTATAATAATAATTTTAAAATGGTGTGTAATCAAATTTTTTTATATTCTCTTATACAAAATAATTTTACATTGTTTGACCCCGAATCTATAATTTATAATTATTAAGTATTGTTTATCCTCCTCTTTAATTTATAATTATTTTTTTCTTCCTCTTTTTAAATAGGATTAATAGTAGTTTCCACTTTCGTCATTGAGTGACTCTAACTCGAGATCTATTTATAATATTATTAATTTAATATTATTCCCGTGCATCGCACGGGGTACACACTAGTCTCACCAATTCATGATGTTAGTATATTTAAATTTTCAAAAGGAACTAATCTTATTTTTTTAAATTATTTTATTCTCTTATTGACATGATTAATAAATTAATTATTTTTCTTTATTACTAAATTAATCAATGAAAAAATTAATTACCATGAGCACGACACGTTCATTTTACCAGTTAAAATCAAACACGCATAATCAATAATTAATTCCTTAGAGGTATCCAGACCAATATTACTTGTGGGACATCAAAGAATACAAATTTCTTGTGTTCAGACCACGTCAACTCAAGGTCGTCTTAGTGGCTAGTGCTATCTGAGATGTCAATACTTGTCTGCTCATCCCAACTTTACTATATGTAATTCAGGTTATATGTATGAATGCATGAATGACAATTTTTCACGTGTCACATTAGGATAAAGAAAAGCACCAATCCATGAAAAGGATTCAAGTTTCCCTATACTAAGCAAATGATGAGTGCACCAAAACCTTGTATCCTTGCAGCATTGTTTTCGGTCCTTCTTTTCATGTCTCTAAAACTAAGCAAATGTATCAACTGCCCTGAAGTTGAAAAGCAATCACTTCTAACCTTCAAGCAATCTCTGCAGGACCCCAAAAACGTGTTTTCTTCTTGGGATGCTAAATTTGATTGTTGCAAGTGGAAAGGTGTTGTTTGCAGCAACTTAACTGGTCAAGTTCTTCAACTCCATCTTCAAGGTAACAGTTTAAGTGGCAAAATAAACTCATCTTTGCTCAACTTGAAGCATTTGAAATATCTTGACCTGAGCGATAACAACTTTCATGAAAATATCCCTTCTTTCATTGGATCACTCACAAGCCTCGAGTACTTGAATCTATCATTTGCTGGATTTTATGGAAATATTCCCCACAATATTGGAAATCTTTCCAATTTGCACGTTTTAAGTTTGGCTGACCATGGGTATTTAGCGCTGGAGTTGGAAGTCAATAGTGTTGAATGGTTGTCGGGACTTTCTCAACTGGAGCACCTCAACATGAATGAAGTGAACCTCAGGAAAGCAACCCACTGGGCACACCAGGTGATCAACAAACTTCCTTCTTTAGTGGAGCTGCATTTTAGTGGATGTAATCTTAATTTGATGGCTCCTCTGAATGATGTTATCAATATCAGCCGTTCTAATTTAGCCACTCTTGATCTCTCCTACAATTCCCTGTCTTATGCCATCATCCCTCCCTGGATTTTTCAACTCAACAACCTTATCTATCTTGATATGAGTAACAACTCATTCCAAGGCCCAATTCCAACAATGAGCAACACCACAAAACTCCAATACATTGATCTCTCTTGGAACTATTTGAATTCGAGCATTCCACAGTGGCTCTACACCTGCAAACACCTCCAGTACCTCGATTTTCGTTTCAATGAACTTTCTGGAAAAATACCAAGAGAAATTACAAACTTGTGTAATATACAGACCTTGAATTTATTGGGTAATAATTTGGGAGGAGAGATATCGGATTCATTTGGAAACATGTCAGATTGCTTCTTACGAACATTGGAATTTTTAGATTTGTCATGGAATCAGCTCTCCGGTCATCTGCCTCCTCAATTTGGAAAATTTAAGCGTCTTCGGTATCTTTACCTTAGAGAAAACTCATTGTCCGGTGTAATTCCAGTTGAATTAGGGAAGTTGGTTTCCCTTGTAAGGTTAGACTTGAGTAGTAATAAATTGATGGGGAACTTACCAGAGAGTATAGGAAACTTGCTTTCTCTTGAAAGGTTATACTTGGATAATAATAAATTGAGGGGGAACTTACCAGAGAGTATTGGGAAACTTGTCAACTTGACTCATCTTTCCATAAAGGATAACATGTTGGAAGGGGTTGTGACTGAAACCCACTTTGCCCATCTCTCAAATTTAAAAATATTGGAAGCCTCTGGAAACCACTTGACTTTGAAAGTCAACCCCAATTGGATTCCACCATTCAAATTAGAGTCGCTATGTCTAGGGTCTTGGGGCTTGGTATCTCCATTTCCGTTATGGCTTGAGACTCAGAAAGAGAGTATCTCCAGTCTGGATTTGTCGTGTACTGGAATCTATGGAAATGTTCCCAGCTGGTTATGGAGTTTGAGTTATCTCAACCTTTCCCATAACCAACTTGACGGAAAGATTTTATCCATTATTAGTGATCGTGGAAATGATGAATATGATGGCCCCTTACATATTTTTGACTTGAGTGCCAACAGGTTTAGTGGTCCACTGCCTCCAGTAATGACGAGTTCATCCTTAGAACTCCATTTCTCCAATAACTCATTTTCCGGAGGTCTGTCAGATTTTCTTTGTGTCAATACATCCAATGTAGGGCTTATAAATTTTGCAGGAAACCATCTTTCTGGAGAGTTACCCGAATGTTTTATCAAATGGCAATCATTGCAAGTGTTGAACTTAGGCAACAACAAATTGTCCGGAAGAATACCGAATTCCATGGGATTTCTTAAAGATTTAGCGTCTTTGAATCTCCGCGGAAACAGTTTCTCTGGACACATTCCTTCTTCATTGCAAAAATGCACGAATCTAATGATGATTGACTTTGGTGATAACAGTCTTGGTGGGGACATACCGAAATGGATTGACACAAGATTTTTCAGTTTGAGATATCTCATTTTGCAGTCCAACAATTTCAGCGGGGAAATTAGTCCATCCATATGCCAGCTCACTTCTCTTCAAGTCTTGCTTCTCTCTAATAACAAACTGTCAGGGAGGCTACCTCAATGCCTCAACAATCTTACCACAATGACCAGTAAAGGGATTTCTGATAGGCCATACTATTCTGTATCCTTCGATTTGGGTAGGCTACGATCTGTTACATATGGAAGAGAATTTCACGAAAGTGTATCAATTGCGACAAAGGGCAGAGAACTCACATACGACGCCACTCTCTTTTTGGTCAAAAGTATTGACCTTTCAAACAACATCCTGTCTGGTGATATCCCAATTGAGATAACAAGTCTGGTGGAACTCCAATCATTGAACCTGTCCCGAAATCGTCTAACGGGATCCATCCCAAACAACATTGGAAACATGAAGAATCTTGTATCTCTTGATTTCTCCAGGAATTCATTATCCGGCAAGATTCCAAGTAGCATCACAACCATGTCTTTTTTGAGTAACCTAAATCTGTCGTATAACAACTTGACGGGGAGAATCCCACAAAGCACCCAAATTGGGAGCTTCAACGAGTCAAGCTTCATCGGCAACAATCTTTGTGGCTTTCCACTAAGTATTTCTTGCAAAAATGATGGTAATGTCCCTGCCCCGACACAGGTGCAGATTCAAGGCCGAAAAAGGAATAAGCAAGAGATTGATTTGTTTTACGTATTCCTATCTTTAGGGTACGCTGTTGGGGTATCAGCTGTCCTCTCTGCATTGTTTTTTAAGAAGAATTGGAGGGAAGCTTATTATGCCTTCTTTCAGAAACTGTGGGACCGTGTTTATGTGTATTTCGTTATCCAATGGAGGAGGCTCATGAGACTGTTGGGTCAAAACCCCTAATGGCTCTGTCAACAAATTATGCATGGACCTCTCTTACGGAGGACTTTAAGCTATAATATCTGTGTGGTAATTTGATTTTAGTCTCTAATGTGTGTGTGTTTTTAAATAAGGTGTTGGGATGTATTATGTTTTTTATTTGATCTTTGACTGCTGTAAGATTTTATATCTAATGATTATTAGTCTTATAATTTACTATCAGTAATTATTATATCTAGCTCTTACTCGCATGATGGTATCAACAATAGCAATATAGGTTTATACAAACCTTTGCAGAATGATTGTTATTATTATTTGCATTCCAAGATAGCATATTGAAATCTAACAGTAACTCTTCGGTTGTGCCCAATTAAATAAAGATGCAAATATTAACCATTTTTCCCTCTATTTTTCTGATGATGAGAAAGTGTCTCTCCTTTTGTATATGCATTTTGTTCCACATTTTCTTCACTGGCATTCATCTACTTGTCTGCTACTTTGTTCTCTACTCTGTCTAGTTTAAAAGTTCTTCTTCTTATTTTGGTTTCCCGAACATTATTTTGTGGATTTTTGACTTGCTAAAAGGGCCGATTGCTTGATCAGCGATTTAGGGTGTGATTGTCTATGAATTCAACTAGTTTTATTTGGTTAGTTTTTTAACTATAGTTAATTTTGAAAAAATATGGTATAGTTAGTTATTAATGGATATATTAAATAATATTTAAATAAAATAATTAAAGTTGATGTGATGTCTAAAAATGATTGGTTGATATTATTTAATTATATTGAGGATAGTAGAGTTGGATTAAAATTCAATTAAATTTGAGTTTTGATTATTTTTTTGGATTGAATTGGTAAACAATCACCTCCTTAGTTGCACGGATAATATTTGTGTACAGTGTACCACAGTTTGAAGGATGAAAACAATTTTTTGTCATAAGAGACTTTTCATTAACAAAGTTGTTCTCTAATCCTCAAACTTTTGCAATTAATATGCAAGTGCCAATAGTTTCGTAGCCTCTGTTCCTCTATGCGCACACTAGACTATAACTGTAACTCCCTTTAAAGAGTTATTTCTACAAAAATTAAATTGCCAAAAATACAGTAATTTCTAAGGTTACTCATGTATATCATTAATGAGTTACAAATAGTTACATTCATTTTTCAATCAAATATTTTGGATCTTTTATATTTTTATGCTTTCTTTATCTTTGATCTTAAATCAGCCCTTTTTTATTATATATTATGCATTCAATAATTTAATATAGAGAAATTATGATTATCTAAGAAAATATAGAAATTTAAAAAAAAAAAAAAAAATAGA
>BKCP01007615.1:36532-61017 GCA_008636005.1 Striga asiatica
TTCGTTACAATAAAGGAGGCCGACGGCCTAAGAATTACTAAGCTAGAACTCGGCGGGGGTAAGACACCCCCATAACGTCGTGGTCAAGCCAGGGTCCCTTTTTGATGGGAGGTGAAGAAATGAGGCCAGACTCGCCATACGATCTGCTGCAAAATTTGCCTCCCTATGCACTGTTCACTAATTATTTTCGCTATCCGCAAGTGTATGGAGTAGCTATAGGTAGTGGCGAGCAAGGTCATATTCCACAGAGATTGTAGTTTAATTACTAAAATAATGACGATTAAATACTATCTAGACTAATGAATTGAATGATGAGTATTAACTAATAAATTAAACTAAAACCTAATTTACCTAATAAAATAAAAATAAAACAAGTTACAAACGATAGATTCTAGGCTAAACGTTCCTCGGAATTAATTCATGAAACGTTTATATTCAAACAAACCTTATTTAATTTTACCAATCGTAGAGATAATTGCTAAATTAATTTCAAACCTTTCTTTCGAACAAGTTAAATCTTTAGATATTAATTGTTATCTAGTTATCTCCTTTGGGTCTCAAGATGAACAATTAACTCCCATAAGTTTCTAGAATTTTCGTTCTCTCGTAAGGTCCTATCAACCTCTCGGTCTGTTTATTCTCTTACGTTATAAATCTCCCAATTCTAGCAATCAATTATCTTCTCTCGATCTCAAATCGATCTCAAATATGCATTCATAATGGTCATCTACTCACACAATAAAAATAAGCACAAGAAACTTATAAACGAAAGATAAACCAGAATGAAAGAAATAAAAACTAAATCATAAATAAATCCGAGTACTAACAAATCCTAGAATCTAAAATAAATCTAGCCTAGAAACGTGTTTTTAAAATAGAAAAAATAGATATAAAACATTGAGTTTGAAAGAGGAAAATGAAAAAAAAAAAAGAAAAAAAACTTATTCGGCTCCGTCGATCCTTTCTTCCCGGCTTTCTCCTTGTCTTGGTCTTGTTTCTAGCCTCCAAAGGTCTCCAAAGATCTGAAAATAAGTCCAAGACTCCTCAAAAACGTGTCCAAGTGTTGTTTAAATAGTCGGGGTCGAGTCCTAGTCGAAATAGGCTGAAAAAACCGAAAAAATAGGAAAAACGCGTCAAACCCGTAAAACTAGCGTCCAGGGTCACACGACTCATGTCATTGGTCACACGAGTCGTGTGACAATGCCGAGAGCTCAATTAGCGACCCATCGAAGCGACACGAGCCGTGTCTTACGTCACACGACCCGTGTTGACTGGGAGGCTCGAACTACTCCAAATCTGATTTTCAATGCAGTTCATGGCTCCTGATGTGCTCTACGTCATCTCAGCTATCTTACTTAGGTCCGACGGCGGTCAGGTCAGCGGACATAGCGAGGTCCGGCCATTTTCCGGCCAGCTCTCCTCAGCCCGGCGCGGTCAGCTTTCTCATTTCTCTCCTCTACGGCGTTCAGTTCGTTGGTCGGAGCTCCGTCAATCATGGAATGCGCCGTATAGTTTCTTCTGGGAAGAGTCGTGGTGGCATGGTGTGATGGTGGTCTGGTATAAGCTTGGTCGAACGACAATGGCAGATTCTCACGTGTATTACGAGGAAGAAGATGAGTTCTTCTTTTCTATTGAATTGACAATTATGCCCCCTACTTAATCATCTTGTGGGCTGGCCCATTACATGTTTATTTGTGATTTTCTTGGGTCGGCCCAAAGCATTATGTAGGCATTTTCATATGAAAGAGGGCATGCCTTATGTTGGGCTCGTTTCACTGCACGACCACATCATAGCTTAATAAAATAAATTGAATATATAACTAATTATATAATAATTAATTTAATAATAACTAATTATATATCAAACTACTACAAAACGGACACGAAAATCACTATGAAATGCACGTAAATATGACGTATGTCATGCACATGTTGTATCCTAACACTCCAATCCCGTTGGACCATACTACGAGTGACTGAGACAATCGTTGCATGAGTCCCGAGATTGTCCCCAGTTCCAAGTATCAGTTGGGTTACGCATTTGCTATCCACCTCAGCAATGATACGTCGAAAGCCCCGATCTCACGCCATTTGTAAAACCTGCAGCAGGCCCCACAGCTTGGCCCGCCTAATGGTGCAATACCCAATATTCATGAGAAACCCTTCGATCCATGTTCCCTCCCTCGCCGCGAAGCAGTCCTCCGACAATACTGAGGCCCGTGGGGATATCAATGGCTCTATCTATATTAAGCTTTATCCACCCCGACGTTAACATAAAATATATTAATAACACACATCTATTTTTATAATTCGGCTCTTAATTTCAGTTCTTCGGTTCGGTACGATATGAGACGGTTCGTTTCGGTTCTCGGTACGGATATTTATGAAATCTCCAGAACCGTACCAATTATTCTTTGGTTCGGTTCGGACAATTTCAAACGATCAACAATTATTTTCGGTTCGTAATGATTTTGATTTGGTTATCGGAACAGTTCGAAAATCTCCGAGTCCCATGCTTAGTTATGCTTTCATGGATTCTTGATAATTGTTATATTTAAATTTGAAAAAAAAAATTAAAACAAACTGTCAAAATCAATGATTTCATGGATTCTTGATAATTGTCCCATTGCCGCCCGTCCTTCTTCTTCGAGCTTCCGTCGTTCGCCTTCCTCGACAAAAACAATGCTCTGCCAGGTGGGTCGGCCTCGGCGACTTGTCCCTCTCTCCGATTTTGCGCATCTCCGGTGACTCGGTGGCTCTCTCCGTTCGAGATGGTGGCTGCTCCGGTGGTCCTCCCTTTTCAGTTCACGCTGGTGGCTGTCGGGATTCAACCAGGCTTCCATTCTCTAGGTGAGGTCTTGCTGGTTNTGGGTTCGGGGGAGCTGGTGCGGCTATACTCGGCTAGTGGTGTTAGGCGGGTGGGCGGTGCTGGTCTCGGCTAGTGGTGTTAGTCGGTAGAGGGTTGTCAGTCTTCTCCGGCCGGGGACGGATCTTTTGTTGGGGTTTGGTTCTGGGCTTAGTTTCTGCTTCAGTTAGGCGGTTCGGCAGTTTCAATTGCGGTTATTGGGACTTTGGATCTCTCACTAATATCGAGTGTTCATCTGCTGATTCGACTCGATCTTTCTGCTACGAAAGAGCTTTGTTCGTTGGTTTTTTAGGTTCTTTGCTTTAGTTTGTTTTGGTTGTGCTTGTGTCGCTTAGGACTTGTGTTTTTTTGTTTGGCCGTTGGCCTCTGTAAGCCAGAGTGGGAGCCGACATTATCCTGTTAGGATCAGCTCCTGTCTCTATTCTCCTGTTGGGACCTTTGTAGTTTTTCTTAGTGTTTGTTGTGTTAGTTGTCTCGTGAGTCTTGATTTTGGTTTCTAGCGTTGCTAGAGTCAGGATTCTAGGCGGTCGTCAGACTTGTCTTCCCATTTTATTCAGCTTTTGGTTGTTCTTTTCCTCATGTTGGGAGCTTTGTAATTTTATTCGCACATTTGTTCGTTTTGATTTTTATAATATTATCTATCGTTCCGATAAAACAAATTAGTAAAATAAACTGAAAATTCTTCTAAAGTCTTGATAATAACGGAAAATACAAGAAAAACTAATGAAGCTGCGGAAAAACAGGGCATCTCAGCATATGAAACTTTTAGTGTATGAGCTTCCCTCAAATTAATCTCTTAAAATTCCTGATTGATTTGTCTGCGAAAGATTAATGGTTCGCATAAGTCAAGGTCGTCTTATAGCTCCAACATTTCATTTTTCTTCAATTTATGTGATGATGAGACAAGTCAATACTTATTTGCTCTACCCATTTATTGTTTTGATCCGTGCTTACATTTCAATTCGATTTTTATTTTTTTTTAAAAAAAAAACAACTTAACTATATATATGTGAACTAGTACGTGACCCGTACGATGCACGGAAAAATAATATTTTGATTGTATTATAAATTAAATAAATAAATAACATTAATCATGATTTACCCATTATTTATAAATTAAACCGGGTTGGACACAGTCCGACCGGATGGACCGAGAACCGGTTTATAACCGATTTAGTACGCTTGAATAAAATATTTGCTATCGAATCCGCCAACACCAGTATGTTGGACTGGTAAGATCGATACAATTTTCTAAACAAATTTTGTTACATGAAAAATTATTTTAAATAAAATTACATATTTAAATAAAACAGAGATTTATAAATTGTTTATCAATTAGTTTAAACATTTGAATTTATAAATTGTTTAGATATTTAAGTAACACTTTCTATTTAAATTTATTACAAAAAGTACTATATATATATATATATATATATATATATATATTAAAGTATTATGTATTAAAATCTGAACAACCACAAGACGGTCCGATTCTGAAAACCTTATATTTACCGTACATTAATAAAAATAATAATAAAATAAATATTTTGTTCACATAAATAATAATAAAATGATATATAAATATTCATAAATCATTAATCATGTTGTCATAAAAGTATTGTTAATATGTTTATTTGAAGTTTGGACTACATCACATTCAAGTAATAAAGTATTTTCAATATTAAAATTTATATTTAGGTTCAATAATCAATTTGGTCTGGTCAAACTGATACATAACTTAATTACCTCGGACCAACCAAGTTATGTCAAGTTTTTTGACTATTTTAAATATCATCTAAAAGTAATTCAATCGAAGTGGGCAGCACCCTAATTCAATCACCCGATTGATCCAAAGTAATTTCCTTATTTTCTTTCAATATAATATTTAATTTTATGAAATAAAAATATTTTATGATTCATATGTCTACACCAAATGATAGTATATTAAGATTATAAATTATATATCCAAAGATGAACTATTTATTTTTATTTTATGCATATTAATAAAAAATAAACATAGTAATTTTAAAAAAATTAAGATTAATTGATTGGGTATGCAATTTAAAAAATATTTTTAGCGTTCAATATATATATATTTAATATGATTGAATTTTTGGATTAGAATATATATTTAAAATAATTTTATTATTAAAAGTCAAAAAGAAAAGATGTCGTAAAAATTACAACTTTGAAAAGTTTGTAACCATTAATTTATGAACCCTCCGATTTTAAATGTTTTATAATTTTTGAAACATGATACGTGCATTTAAAACCCATTAATTTAGGAACCATCCAATTTTTTGATAATGAATTAAAATTAAAATGTAAAATATAAAAGTTGCTGAAAATAGTATATAATAATTGTGGTTGACTTTTCCTTACTACTATTTATGGTAAATGTTAATTCTTATTATATATATATAGATTTATGTACGTATATACAAATAACAAATTTTCACTATATTCAATTGAAACTCTTTAATAAATTTGGCAGACCTTGTGAAACTTTAATAGCTTTAATGGATTTTTTCTGAAAATTTTGATAAAAATCTTATTACAGACTATTTAAAAATTAAGATTTTTATATACTGAAAGTATAATTATTATATTTACATTAAAAATTGATAAATCTTGCATCATAACCAATATTAATAAAAGCAAGCTAGCTTATTTGGTGAAATTAAAAAAAAAAAAATTACAAAACTGAAATGAGTTTTATTTCATCATATGTATATATAAAGCTTCCAACAGCTAGTGGGCTATGTACCATACCAACATCAGTTCAAATTCAAAGTTCAATTAGAAATTCTGCAAATTCAGATAAGGATGATGAATGCACCAAAACCTTCTATCCATGCAGCTTTGTTTTCAGCCCTCTTTTTTCATGTTTTTCAAACTAAGCAATTGTATCCTCTGCCCCGAAATTGAAAAACAATCACTTTTAAGCTTCAAGCAATCTCTAATGGTTCTTCAAACTTGTTGTCTTCTTGGGATTCATCCTCAACAACTTTCCGTAACAAGAGGATAAACGTGCACTGCAAATTAACGAGTCGTTTAACACATAGGCAATACAGTTACAAATAAGCTTATCTTATACGAGCCTAGATCGATCGACTCCTCCCCTTTTGGTTCTAAGAGTCGACTAAAATGGACTAGAAGGTGGTTAATCGACTAGTCTATTAGGATAAAACCAACACACGAGAACAAAACATATTCAATTGTAAACCAATCGTAAATTGAAGTGTCACTCTTCAATAATAATCAACATTCAAGCATGAAGATCAAGAACCTTAGTTTCATGTTAACTAGCATAAATTGAATGATTTAACAAGCACGGCAATCACAATCGAATCCAAAGTATTATCCCTTATCCCTAGCAAATCAAATTTAGCTACTCATATGGAATTCAACAAAAACATTCACAACAATCCAAACATTCATATTCATGGGTTAGATGAAAATGAAAACTTACAATTGATAAAGAAATCAATCGTTGAATCCCAAGTACAAGCTTAATCCAAAAAATAGAGAAGAAATTAAGATGAAATCAAAGTGTAAGATTCAAGTTCTAGAGAGAAAAATTCAAGAAAAACGAGTTTAGGGACGAGTTTTCATGTTTGGGCACGAGTCCCAATGCAAAGTACTAAAAAAAACGAATAAAATCGAGTTTTAAAATTTGGTCGCAATCTCCGCGGCCGTGTGGAGCTCTGAGGCCGCGGGATTTCAGCTGCAGAAGTGTTCCGCTGCCCGCGGTGAAGATAATTGGGCTGCATGCGCGACTTTGTGCCACGGCTCATACAGGCTAGCCCGGACTCAGAATTGAGTGTCGTTTTCTCCAATGCGTTGCTCGCAAAATCATATTTTCCCTCAAATCATATCCGCCTAAATCTCTTGACCTGATGTCAAAAACGACAAAAACACGAAGAAAACTGGGAAACACAAAAAAAAAACACAGAAAAACTTAAAATGAAAGAAAACACGCAACAAAACACAAAACGAAGTAAAAACGAAAGAAAAGACCTAAAATGGGGGGAAAATGAAGGCAAAACAATCCCGAAAAACGCAACAAAAATGTGACAAACAACTCCCTCACACTTAAACCTTTGTTCGTCCCGAACAAAAAGAAAATAAAACAAGACACGAGCATGGATAATGGTTTCAAGTAAGAAGAGTTTCAAAATGTCCTACTCAACTGGGTCGAATTCTAAAGACTGTATGACCATATGCCTCAAATATCAACTTAGCTTTGAAATGACAAACTCTTTAACACAGAAATAACAGTATATGCCTCACTTATTCTTTTGCATAATTATATGAAGGGTACGCTCAGATTGATCAGTATTCAAGTTTCAACATATGCTTGCCTATCGTCTAAATTACTAAAAAATAATAAAAGCTCAAAACTTGCAAATCAAGCGGACTTCACGGGTTGAAATGCGGCGTTTTGGTCAAGGTAAGGATAAAATTGACTACTCAAGGATCTGACGAAACGGGGGTTGACGGGTGCGGTCCCACGGACGAAGCGCACCAAATCAGGGAAGCCCAAATGAAGCCCAAGTGAGGTTCCATCCTAAAACCAATTGGTGGTAGGAGGAGTAGCCCACTAGGCTTATAAGTTACGCCTATTTTCCCTGTATAGACGATGTGTATGTGTCATTGATCTTTACTGAATTTCACTTGAAACATTTGTTTAACTAGAGCATAAAATTGACTATCTCCAAACTTGCGAAAGGATATTTGTTGAGCTTCTTAGCGAATTTTCCCAATAGTATATATATATCTTTGATCCTATACATTGTTCGTGTAAAGTTATTGTTAGACAGACCCAACGGTTCAACAACCATACATTTTTAACAAATATATGCATACTTTTAAATTAAAATATCATATTTCAAAATAAAGTAACATGAATAACATTTTGTAATATAAATAGACATTTTTATATTAGAAGTACAACGGATTGACTCGTGTAAGTTAGATCACCTTACATAAAAAATTGTGTTGGTATATATATACAAACTAGTACGTAGCCCGTGCGATGCACGGGACATAAGTATTAAATGAGTCATTTTCACAGAGCTTGTTCGTTAAATAGCTCGTGCGATTCACGGGAGATATTAAATGAGTGGACCATAGGGCTTGTCCGTTCAGGCCTAAAAAATAATAGAGTTTGATCATCTATCTTTTTACATCTTTTCATCAACGTCATTTTTTTTTTCGGAACATTAAACCTGAGTCTGGTAGCGCAAGCCCGTAAATTAATTAATATATTATCTCGCTCACATGTTTATAATAATATAAATTTGATTTCATTATATATATATATATTCCTTGATATAAGAAAAATAACAATATTACGTAATCTTGTTCCTCGTATAATATTCATATTATTTTAATATAAAATTTATTGTAATATAATTTCATTATTATTATTTATGAAAGTTATAGTATATAATTAAAATATTTAATGTATGTTCATATTATTTATTAATGTAATTAATTTAAATTATGTAAATAAATTTAAAGTAAAACATTTTGTACAAACATTTTACAAAATATACACAAATGTTTTTTTAGAATTTAATTTTTTTTATAATAAATTAACATCTTTAAAATTCTATGCAATTATTAAACATCCTTGATATAAATTCGAAATCATAATTGAATTCTATGCAATTATTAATTCTGTCCGATGTTATGAGAAACAAATCATTCGGAAATGATTATATGTAAGTTGAGAATAAATGAAATGTATCAAAAAAATCTGCTTATGATATTTTTCTTTAAATGTATGAATGAATTTGAAATTCAAATTACAAATCAACCTCCAGTTATTAAAATAATTTTAAAAAAGTTACCAATTGTAGTAAAATGTACGTAACAATATATTATAAATATACATGACGTCAGTAATGTTATGAATCTTAAGTTCCTAAAATATATATTATTCAGATATGAAACTAATTAACTTATATGTTAAGAAAATATATATAAATATATGTATTGTACGAAATATACACGTGACAAGTTATTATGTTTGTTTATATATTGTTTGTATTGTTTATTATATTTGTATATAAATATATTGTTTATATATTTTTCTGTATTGCACGACAAATTATTATATTTGTTTATATATTGTTTAAATATATATTGTTTAGATATGAAACTAATTAACCTATATGTTAAGATAATATATATAAATATATGTATTGTATGAAATCTTTAATGTGTTTGTTAAATTTTTCCCTTAAAAAATTCAAAATACATTTAGGCATTTTTGTTTGAAGTTTGAAATTTAAATATGCATCTATATAACAAATCTCATGATTTATGCTAGCATTAAAAAGCTTACAAAACTGCCCTCGCCGCTCTCTCTCTCTACCCTCGCCGCTCTCCTTCAATTGGTGCCGATTAGCCTTCCCCGGCGACGGCGTGTCGGGCCAGTGGTCACCCTTGACCGCTTGGCCCGCCCCTGAAGTCGCGCCTCTCCGATTTCTCCGCAGTGGCTCGCGAGGAGGGTTCTGCTCTGCCCTAGGTCGTGGGCTTGGTCCAGCTGTGGTGGTGCACTCGGTCTGAGGCTGGTGGTTTCAACGCCGGCGGTCTTCGATTGGGTTAGCCTGCCACTCGATTTCACCGGTTCAGGTGCTTGGAGGTCCTCCTGGTCGGTCTTGCCGTGTTGGGATGGGTTTTCGAGTTTGGGATTTGGGGCTTAGGCTCGAGTCGCCAGAGGCATGCGGCGGTGTTGGAAGGTGTGAAGGTCGGCGGGCGGGGCGAGACTCCGGCAGCTGTGGCGTCCGCAGTCGGGGTGCCGGAGTAGCAGAAACGGGCTGCTCTCATTACCTCCGGTTCTCTGGTGTTGGGGACTAGGGGGGTCTGGTGCCTCCGAGCTCGGCTAGTGGTGTTAGACGAGGTCGGGTTGTGCTGGTGTGGGGAGGTGGTCTGGTTCTCTCGGTTGGAGGTGGGTCGTTTTGAGATGGGTTCGGGGCTCGGGCTCGGCTTCTGTATAGGCGTTGTCGCAGTTTCGGTAGCAGTTCTTCGGGCTTGGGATCTTCTTGGGTCGATTGCTTCTCTGCTGGTTTGGGCTCGTTAGTTGGTTGGGGAAGGGCCTTATGCTTCGTTTTTAGTTTTTTGTTTTCGTCTGCTTGAGTCTATGTTGGTGTTGTTATTATCTTGTCTGTAGTTTGTCTCTGTTATGTTTTGTGTCGTTGTGTTGATTAGGTCGTGTTTTTGGTATGGGTCGTTGGCCCCTGTGTGCCCGAGTGTCATTTTCATTACTCTGTTGGAGTCCGACACTCGGGAATGGCCCTGATGAGGCCCTTGTGTTGCTAGTTGGTGTTTATTTTTTGTTTTTTTTAGTGTTCTTGAGTTTACCCCGTTGGGGTCGGTTCTAGGCAGGCATTTGTCCTGTCCTCCCAGTTTTTAGCTATTGGCTGCTTGTACTCAGCTGTTGGCTGCTTGTAATCAGCTGGTGGCTGCTTTCTGCACCTTTGTGCGTTATATATAATATCCCTATCGTTTCGTAATAAAAAAAAAATGCTAGCATTAAATGCTACTTGATTTTTTATTAAAAAATTAAAAAAACATACCAAAAATGCAATTATATTTGTAAAATTGTGGCCTTTTTTTGGTGGGGGAAAAGTGAGCAGGGGACAGAAAAGATACACTGGGCTTCATGGGACAGGTTGGCAGCAAGCAAAGAGAGAGGGAGAATGGGGTTCAAAGACATGAGAAGCCTTAATGAGGCTTTGGTTGTAAAGTAGCTATGGAGACTTCTAACACAACCAAACTCTCTTTTGAGTAAATTTCTTAAAAGGAGGTATTTTTTCAACTCTAGCTTATTTGCTGTGGAAAAAAAACATGGAGATTCATGGTTGTGGAAGGGGTGGCTTGATGTGAGGGAGAGTCTGTTGAGAGGGGTGAGATACCAGGTGGGAGATGGTTCACTTATTGATATCTGGAAAGACCCATGGGTTCCTTTTCTTCACAATTTCAAACCAAACAGGAATTCTGAAGGGGATAGGGGAAGACTGATAAAAGTAAGTGACCTGTTTCTTGAAGATGGCAAAACCTGGGATAAGGAACTTATTGATCAAAGTTTTAACCCTTTTGAGGCTGAAGCGATACTGAAAATTCAAGTCAGTCACTTACAAAGGAAGGACCGGTTTGTTTGGCACTTTGGATCTAAAGGAATGTTTACTGTGAATTCTGCTTACAATAGCATCATAAAATACAAAGCAGGATTACAGCACACAGCTCAATCCAGTAGCAGGGATCAGAAGGAAAAGAATATGTGGAAGAGAACATGGAAGCTCCCACTTCAGCCTAAAGTGAAAAACTTCTTTTGGAGAGTTTACCATGGCTTCTTAGGGACTAAAGCTCAACTGGTTAGGAAAGGTGTTCAGGTAGATCCCATTTGCAATACTTGTGGGCAAGGCCAGGAAGATTTGGAACACCTATTCTATAAGTGCAAAAAGACCAAGCTCTGTTGGAAGCTCATTGGCATAGAATGGTCAGCATTTCAAGAGGACCAGAAGCTCATGATAGACTGGTGGGAGGAGATCAGTGCTAGTTCACAGTTCTGGAAGTTGAAAGATAGGGTGATGCTCTCTTTATGTCTCTTGTGGAGAATCTGGAAAGCCAGGAATAACAAGCTTTTCAGGGATCAACCATTCACAGAAAGAGTAGTAGTGATAGGAGCTATAAAAGATTGGCTTGAACTTACCTATTCCCCTACTGAGGAGCAGAAGCAGCTTGTGATGGAACCATATACTGAGTACAAAAGGAAGCATTTTTCCAAGAATGTAGGACTTGTATCCTTGCAGGTCAGTGCCTTATGCTTTCCAGGAGGAAAAGTAGTATGGAGGTGTTGTGTGGAAATGGATGGACTGGCAGTGGAAGAATGGCAAAATGAAGAAATGGGAGCAGAAGACAATCAGAGTGCATTAATGCTTGCTGTCAGAGGAGCTTTAGCAGGAGCCTGTACAAGAAATTGGAAGAACATTCAGTGTACCATTCCAGATGAGGACATCCTGCTACAGCTGCATTCTTGCAAGGACTCACCATCTTCTATGTCAGGAGTGTTCTGGGATATTCTGCAGCTTCAATATAGCTTTGATTATTGTGTATTTATTGCTACTGATGTTTTATAAATTCTGCTTGTGACCATGTATGGTTGTCTAGGGTTTATCATTTGTGTATGCCCGGTTCTGGCTTGTCTAGTTCTCTAGACTAGGTAAGTTGTTCTCAGTTGAGATACGGTTAAACGTTGCTATGAGTTTTAATATATTGATCTTTGTTTGGAAAAAAAAAAAGAAGAAATGAATCCTTTAGATGTAATTTGATCCGACTAATANTATTGATCATGCGCACTACTAGAATAAATTAAAAGTCCAACACACATGAATTTGCAAAGCAAATAAGCAAACTGAGTCATGATCACTTTAATTCATTCAAATAATTCATTCGAATTAATGAACCATTCAAGGGCATAATAGCATCAATATAGATACAAACTGTAATATACGTACGCTATTACCAAAGCACCCAATACAATAAGATACGATTACGATCGAATCAATTCACGATGGAGTCGCAGAAAATAAATTGCAAGCGGCTAACACAATTTTAATCACTTTATGTGGAAATATAATAATACACACAAACACATTCTCTGATACCACATGTAAGAAATTTAACGGGCATACTCATAACTATCAGGCGGAATTGAATAAACCCTAAGCATGTAATTCTATTAATTCATAGAATATGGATCTTTTGCATAAATTAAATTGCACATAGAAACTTACAAGAATCCATTAGTCCTTCCATGTTTTAGTCCTTCTCTGTTTTTTTGATCTATGATGTTGATCTGCGATCCTCTTCCTCACTCTCCAATGATAGGTTCGTCTTGCCTATGAATTGTTTCTCTCTCCGCGTCTCTCGTCTTTTCATAAAGCTCTTAATGTTGAGAACTCTATTTTCGTATGAGATGGGAGAGAGGGACGTGGAGTATATATATAGGAGGAGACCTGTAATCCTAATCCTACTAACATTCCTCATGTTGTAACCTAACTTACTATCCAAGTCAAACATCACAAATTGGACTCTTTAGTATTAGAACATTAATAATCCATTAAATACATATTCACCTTAATTAAGTTTGACTATTAATTCAATTAGGTCCAATTAATTATATGGTCCACAATAATAGAATAATATAAAAATATTATTACATTGCCAAATCGGCCTTCACGGTGAGAGCAGAGATTGTGTCAGGAAATGCTGGTGAAGGGGATTGAGATGGAGATAACAAAATTAGTTTGAATAAATGGGGCATGCATTAGAGAATTTGATAAATTCAAGGGACTTGATTGCAATTTTTCAGAATTTTATGAAATTTCAATTCAATCCATGGGCAAAATCTATAATTTATATAAATTTAATAAAAAATATTATTTTCATTTATTTTCTTTTCCACACTTATATTAAAATGATAAATAAAAATAAAATTACTATAAAATATTAAATTAATACAAAATAATAAACTAAAATACTGTCTAATAAATAATTTATTTTATAATATAATTAAAAATTATTTTGACCATTCAAGTAAATTCATTTAACTAGGTTCATTGTGAATTATTTGTACATGAAAAAACTTATACCAAGGGTACACAATAGTTTTTAACGATATGAACATCAGTGATTATCGAACTGCACAATAATAATGATCGAGTGCACATTAAATTGTTGATGATGCACATTAGCATAACAATGAGCATTTTAAAAAACATAAAAGTTTTGGTTATTTCAGTTCGATTACGAATTTATTTATAAGATAAATGAATGAATAAATAACAAAACCAACCGATATATATAAATATTATTTATATTTGATCTATGCATATTTTATTTATTTTATAAAATACAACATGAATAATTATAAATATTAAAATATATGGTTTATTATATAAGTAATTTGATAAATGCACATTCAAGTTAATTAAATTACACATTAATAAGTTTTACTGAAATTGAAATAAACATAAAAAATACCCCCGCTCACCGCACACTAATGTTATAATAGACGCACGTTTGTGTTTGTGTGCTTGCACTTATTTTGTATATTATATTTCTTCAACCGCAATAATATAAAATAATAAATAAAATTATTAACATATTAAATATAAATTAATGTAAAAAAATAATTTATTTCAGTTAATTGGGATATTTTAGTTAATTGTCTGAATAAACCAAGTAATCTTGTTCGGTTTTATTCGATTTGAGACAAAAGTTCGATCAGTTCTGACCGCGCGTCGTTACACGGCAAATTTGAATTTATAATTTTTTCTAACTTACCCCTACTAACCAGTAGTAGTGGCAAGCAAGGGTCGATCCCACAGGGAGTGTGGTATAAACCGTGATTTTATTATATTAATTAGATTAAAATAAAAATGGGGGGATTGATTTATTACGAAACTACTAGCAAAACAAGAAATAAACTAAAACTAAAAATAAATGAATTATATGCCAAAGGTGATGAAACTGAAAATAAATAAAAATAATCTAGCAAAGACGAGAATGGAATCGGTTCCAGGTCAGTCTACACCCTCGAATAACTAGCCCAATTAATGCTTTTATCAAATTTCACTCGTCTTCTAAAACTACCGGTCCTAGATAGCAATAAGCTCTGCTACCCGAATTTTCCCTTAATTTATACTTAATCGAAATAGGCTCTTCAATTAATTCTAACTAGCGAATAACTCGGAATAAGCTCTCCTAATTTAACCCACTAGCCGCATTAAAATCTAGGAAAATAGACCGATCTAAGCCACAAACACATAAGCTCGGTTCATGTAACTTATGTTGTGCTATTCCTAACAATGCACGACTGTTAGTTGCTACAAACGAAATAAGAGCGACGACAATTACGGATCGAAGCCTCAAATCTAGCAATTAACATGCAATTCCTAACTTAGGTGATCAAGCTAAATTAAAAATCACACATTATGACATGAAACTAGAATAACACAAACAATTTTATACGACGAGTAAAACGAAATAAATAGCATTAATCAAACATAGTCATCGAGGGTTCAACGTCCCTAGAACCGAAATAAGTGTTTAGCTATACATAGCTAAATGATAAAAATAAAGGTAATAATTTAACATGTTCTTGAAACAAAATAAAATAAAGAAAAACAAATAAATCAAACTCCTTTAAGTTCAAGATGCTCCACGGCTAAGTTGAATTCTTCAATCTCCTCCCCAACTCACGTTATAAAACCAAGCCAGGTTGAATAGAATGAATGAATTTATTTATTTTTTTCTCCCTTGATTTCTATCTCACGCAGCCAAAATAAGGATAAGAGTCCCACTCCCCTTGAATTCTTCCCCCACGTGATCACACTAAAGAGTCCAAAGAGAATTGAATTCTCCTTAATCTTGGTCAGCCACCAACAAAAAATAGTCCATCAATTAAGAAAATCCATCCTTAAAAATTAGTCCTCCTGCGTGTATTCGGTTAATTTAAATTGCAATCCACTTTTTTGCCTACTCAACTGCCACCTCACCAATGCCACGTCACAAATAGGCGTAATAACTGCAAAATAAGAAAATCCAAATATTGGTGTACGTCCGTTCACAAAATAAATTACGTGAGAAAACTTGTATAATACACTAAAATCAAATACTCAAATATATAAATTAACTCACAAAATAACACAAGATTTCTCACGTATCAAATCTCCCCAAACTAAAACCATTGCTTGTCCCCAAGAAACATAAAACTAAAGCACATAGAACGGACAAAATAAACAAAACAAATACGTGGAATTTTCGCTCAGGTCCTCACACATCTCACATAGTGCATAGCTACAACTCCCAAATTAATAACTCCGGACTCGAAATGAAATCACCTTTAGAACGCCAACAATCAAATATCAATTCAGTGAATTACCGCAACTCATCAATCTCTTCACCGAATATACCAATCATGCAACTAACGACATCCCTTTCTTTGCCAACCGGTTTAGTTCCCCTTCGCTTCTAGCCAGAAATCAAACGTCTCGATATTTTTTTCCTCTTTTTTTTTCTTTTTTTTTCTCTCTTTTTTTTCTTTTTTTTCTTTTTTTTTTTTACTTGGGAACGGCAGCTCCGTCACAGTCTATTTAGCTATTCGTGCTATAGTGTTGCACTAAAGCTTCACAAACTGGCAACTGTTGCAGCCCACAATCATTTTTTTTTCTTTTTGTTTTTTTTCAACAACTATTATTTTCTCCTCCACATTCATTATTCACACCACCTCTTTTTTTCTTCTTCTTTTTTTTCTTATTCCATTTTTTTTTCTTTTTCCCGAGACATTCAAACCCCAACTTTCCACGTCAAGTTACCTCACACAATCAACATTAAGCAGAATAGTCACCAGCACATTTCAAGAATATAAATAGTTCAAGACCAACTCACTACAAATAAAACACATAAATGTCAACCGTCATGTCTTTGTCCCTCAAATGACAACACCTCAAGAATTTAACCAGTAATCATTAACCCAAGTCATCATAACTAGCAACTAATTCCAACAAACTCTCAAATCATCATTGCGAAATTCCACATACGACACTAAAACTCAATCACTTTTTTTTTTATACGCAGCCACAACCAAAAGCAACTAAACAGCAAAAACAATCAGGCATGACTCTAAACAAATCAATAGCAGCTAAGCTAACCAAAACAGACCAAAGCAAAGAAACATATATGCACAGAAAATATAACCTAACTACACCCGTCAACAAAACCTCCCCAAACTTAATCTCTACTATAAAGCACAATAAGGGAATCGAAATCACCAGATCATCGACGGGTGGTCCTCTTTGCTTGCTGCTGTTGTGAGTCCTCTGTGGCTCATCGACTAATGTGAGTCCTTCGTCACTGCCTGACTCGTCGGTGCCAGTCTGGTGCTCGACCGGATCTTCGAGTGTGCTGTTATCGGGGGGAGGCGGTAGCAGTAGAGAATCCACTCGAACAGTTATCGGGGGAGGCGGTAGCAGTACGGTTCTGCTCTGTCTCGCCTTGTTCTTCATTCTCTTCATCGTTTAGCTCAAAACTACGCTTGTTCAGCACCTCCAAGTCCATGTCGCTGCCCTACTAAAAAAAAAAAAAGAATTCAACCGTGGGGATAAAATTGAACTAATCAAAATACTAATACTAATAGAAAAAAGAAAACAAATATTGGGTTGCCTCCCAACTAGCGCCCTTTTTTATTGTCGTTGGCTCGACTTATTACTTCCATTTTTCTTCAAGCTATCCATGGCGGATTCAGAGGTGGCCTCAAAGGAGGCACAAACCTTGCATCACCGTGCTTCTTCAAGATCCTCTTATCATGAGCCGGCAAAGATTTTAATTCGAGTTTGGGAGCCTGCACAATAGATGGCAAAATTTTCTGGTGAGATTCTGATAATTTAATAAAATTAAGTTCATACCTGGGAGGAACATGTCCTCTCTCATGCAATGCCATGTCGATCTCCCTCAATTCTTTGGCTCGATCGCGAAAATCGCCCCTGCCAACTTCTGTTATCAGGGGGGTGATAACAGACTGTCGCACCCAATGCTCGATGCAATCACCACTTCTAACCGATCATTTCGACCATAAGTCTCCATATATTCCTGTGCTAAAGGGTCAATAACATCAAGCATATAGACAGAATCATCACAATCATTAGGATATTCCATAGTATCAAAAATATTGAACTTGGCGACTTGTCCATCAAACTCCATCGTAAGAGTGCCCTGTCGAACATCAATCATCGTTTGGGTTGTATTCAACAATGGTCTTCCCAATAAAATTGGGGTGGAGTTTGAGGACTTATCATCCATGTTCAACACATAAAAATCAGCAGGAAACACAAGATCATTAACTTTCACAAGAACATCCTCAACAACACCGTCGGGAAAAGTGGTACTACGATCGGCGAGTTGGATAACAACCCCGGTTTTCTTCAAAGGACCCAAATTCAGAGAATTAAAGATAGAACGAGGCATAACATTTATCGAAGCACCCAAATCTAACATAGCTCTTTCGATTTTTGAATTCCCGATTATACAAGGAATGAAGAACATACCTGGATCACTCCTCTTCTGTGGCAAGCTCTTCTGGAACACGGCTGAGACATTCTCACCCATTATCACCTTCTCGTTCCCCTTTAATCGCTGCTTATTCGTGCACAAGTCCTTCAGAAACTTCGCATATTTTGGAACTTGCTTTATCGCGTCAATTAGGAGAATATTGACCTCAACCTTTCTGAAAACGTCCAAGATCTTCTTTCCGGCATCGTCTTTCTGTTTCTTCTTGATTCTTGATGGAAACGGCAAAGGTTCAGTCCACCTCGGCTCGGTTTCGATGGACTTTTTCTTCATTTTTGCTCCAGCCGTACTGCTATCAGGAGGGGCGGTAACAGCAGACTCTTGAGTATTTTCACCATCTTCTTTCTCGTCCGCATCTTTCTTCGATGGAATAGGACCCTCGGGGGCTGGGAGCTCCTTACCACTCCTCAGCCTGATGGTGCTGACATTCCTCGGGTTCGTCTCTGTTTGGGACGGCAGTTGGAGTTCACTTGCGACTCCAACTTGTTCACGTGATTCGACAATGAGGACATTTGCCCCTCCAAGTTCTTAATGCTGGACGCCATGCTCTTCATCAGCTTCTTCATCTCCGAAGATGAATCATTCGGTGGAGGGTTAGTGTTGTGCTCCCCCGTGCCTTGGTACCTTTGGTAGCCTTATTCCCTTTGAAAGTTTTGGGGCTGCCTTCGGTCTTGCTCCCCAAACTGGTTGCCGCTATTGTTTCCCCATCTCAAATTCGGGTGATCTCGCCACCCCGGATTATAAGTGTTTGAGAATGGGTCATAGTTACGTCCGACACCATTGTTCGCCCCAACTGCATTGGCATGGGCCTCCGTCGTGTTCACTGTCCATGGACAGTCCTCGGTAGTGTGATCCACCGTCTCGCATAGGCCACATGGTCGGACCCTCGATGCTTGACCCACAGCCAACTGGCGAACCACGAAAGTTAACTCCTTGAGCTGTGCTTGTAGCGAGTCGGTCCCTTCTTCTTGTGCCGGTCTCTGCAAGATACCACGAGTACCAAACTGTTGAGAATTAGCTGTCATGTTGACAATTAACTCTCGAGCTGCCGTAGGAGTTTTGTCCATAATTGCACCGCCACTAGCTGCATCTAGCATATTCCTCTCCATGAGTAAGAGGCCTTCATAAAAGTATTGGATCAATAGCTGCTCGGACATCTGGTGTTGTGGACAACTCGCGACTAGCTTCTTGAACCTTTCCCAGTACTCATACAATGTCTCCCCTTGCATCTGTCGCACTCCACAAATTTCTTTCCGAAGAGCGGCGACTCGTATCGCCGGAAAATACCTTTGGAGAAAGGTCCTCTCTAATTCTGCCCATGTAGTGATCGATTCCGAAGGCAAGTAATAAAGCCAGTCTTTTACAACATCCTTGAGAGAAAATGGAAACGCGCGTAGCTTGACTTGCTCTTCGGTAACCCCGGTGGGTTTCATACTGGAGCACACCGTGTGAAACTCCTTCAGATGTTTGTGTGGGTCCTCTCCCGCGAGACCATGGAATGAGGGCAGCAAGTGAATCAGCCCGGACTTCAACTCGAAGGTGGTATCGTTCATCTCCGGGAAAGTTATGCAAAGTGGTTGTTGCGGTAATACGGCATTAGCAAGTTGCCTCAACGTACGCTCCTCGTTTGCCATTAGTCCTTTCTCGGTGGTAAGATTGGTGTGTTCTTGGCTCTGGTCACTCTCACTTTCGTCCTCTAAGTTCTCGCTTTCGATTTCGAACTGGAAACCCTTGTCGAGAATCGCCTCCTTCTCTTGCCGAGCCTTCTTCCTTAGCTCTGTATCCCGTCTCGTGATCTCCGAATAATATTCCAAGTCTTCAGCCCCTGAAGACCTTGTTTTCATTCACGTACAAAAATCAAGAAAAAGTTTAGCTCAAACGTGACAAGATTCGGAAATAATTTGACATAAAATCCCGACGTATTTTCTGTTATCACCGGGGGCGATAACAGAATAGCAGCGAAAATTCACACAAAAAATTCAACTGAAAAACTGAAAACTGACACAAAATAAAATAACTAACAGCAATAAAATCACTATTTATCTCACGCCACTCCCCAGCAACGGCGCCAAAATTTGACCGCGTGTCGTTACACGGCAAATTTGAATTTATAATTTTTCCTAACTTACCCCTACTAACCAGTAGTAGTGGCGAGCAAGGGTCGATCCCACAGGGAGTGTGGTATAAACCGTGATTTTATTTTATTAATTAGATGAAAACAAAAATGGGGGGATTTGATTTATTACGAAACTACTAGCAAAACAAGAAATAAACTAAAACTAAAAATAAATGAATTATATGCCAAAGATAATTAAACCGAAAATAAATAAAAATAATCTAGCAAAGATGAGAATGGAATCGGTTCTAGGTCGGTCTACACCCTCGAATAACTAGCCCAATTAATGCTTTTATCAAATTTCACTCATCTTCTAAAACTACCGGTCCTAGATAGCAATAAGCTCTGCTACCCGAGTTTTCCCTTAATTTATACTTAATCGAAATAGGCTCTTCAATTAATTCTAACTAGCGAATAACTCGGAATAAGCTCTCCTAATTTAACCCACTAGTCGCATTAAAATCTAGGCAAATAGACCGATCTAAGCCACAAACACATAAGCTCGGTTCATGTAACTTATGTTGTGCTATCCCTAACAATGCACGACTGTTAGTTGCTACAAACGAAATAAGAGTGACAACAATTACGGATTGAAGCCTCAAATCTAGCAATTAACATGCAATTCCTAACTTAGGTGATCAAGCTAAATTAAAAATCACACATTATGACATGAAACTAAAATAACACAAACAATTTTATACGACGAGTAAAACGAAATAAATTGCATTAATCGAACATAGTCATCGAGGGTTCAATGTCCCTAGAACAGAAATAAGTATTTAGCTACACATAGCTAAATAATAAAAGTAAAAATAATAATAATGCATGATCGCAAATCAAAACAAAGCAAAACAAATAAATAAGAACAAACTCCTTGATCACAAATTCACGGCTAATTCTTTTTCCAGTGGCAGCAAATAATCCTTTAACCCTTAATGGTCACCCGTAAACTCTCTATGTTCACACATGAAAGGTCCCAGCAGAATAATCTTTTTTTTCCCCTTGATTTCTCCACACGCCGAAATAAGGATAAGAGTCCCACTCCCCTTGAATTCTTCCCCCACGTGATCACACTAACAAGAGTCCAAAGAGAAGTGAATTCTCCTTAATCTTGGTCAGCCACCAACAAAAAAATAGTCCATCAATTAAGAAAATCCATCCTTAAAAATTAGTCCTCCTGCGTGTATTCGATTAATTTAAATTGCAATCCACTTCTTTGCCCACTCAACTGCCACCTCACCAATGCACCGTCACAAATAGACGTAATAACTGCAAAATAAGATAAAATCCAAATATTGGTGTACGTCCGTTCACAAAATAAATTACGTGAGAAAACTTGTATAATACACTAAAATCAAATACTCAAATATATAAATTAACTCACTAAATAACAAAAGATTTCTCACGTATCAAGTTCAATATGCACAATACTGTCCGACACCGTGGACCATAGTGTTAGGTGAATTGTACATTGATAACTGTCAGATGGCACATTATATTTTTTTTTACGTATGTTTAATTGTATGTTACGTTGGAGCATACAATATTGATTTCGACATTTTATTATTGTATTTTTTAACAAGAAATTATATAAAATATTATATATAAATATTAAAATAGTAAATACATATTTATAGTATGTATAATAAATTATTTATATTATTCAAGTTGTTTCAAGTAACCGGTTGAATATATTTAATATTTTATATAATTTTTTGTTAAAAGTCCAAGATTATATAAAATATTGATATTAATATAAAATAGGGATCAAAATTGAAAGAACCAAAATTTTCAACTTCTATAATTTAATACGAATATATGTTTTTAATTTTAAATCGCATAGCTACACAAAATATTGTGCAATTCATTTATAAAAAAATATCGAGTATTTAATAAAATCGTATAAAGATGATAGTATTATTTTTTTTTAAAGTGCACATCTATACACAATATTGTGCATTTTATGTATCATTATTGTGCATTAATTAGGCTTTCATTAAATTATAAATTGTCCTCAAGTATTAACATATACATATATCAAAAGTTCATAATTGCAATTTAGTCCCATAAGACTATCTAATTCTCCAAATCAAGACCAAATCCCAAAAAAAAAAAAGAACATCGACTCTTTGTTCAGAAACAGCTCGCCGCCGACATCACCCGACCGCCGGATTCACCGTCAGGCCGCCCTTATCGCGGCCATCCTCGCCGCCGCTGCGTGGTCGGAGATCAGCCCCAAATCACATAAACCTTAAAAACGCCCCCAATCACTCAAATCGACTCCGATGTGCATTCTGGTGATGTACATTTGTCACTGAACTTCCTTACCGGCCTTGCAGGAGCCGCGAGGCCACCTCTGCTTCGCCTCGTTGGCGCCTCCTGTGGAAGACGATGCGGGAGCGGCGCCGCCGCATATGAGCTCGATGAGGCGAACGGCTAACGGCGACCGGATCTGAGGATATCGGCGGGAGGACGCCGACGAGATTGGTTGCCTAGGCACGACGGAGGCTCTCCTATGTCGCGATCGGCGGCGAGCGGCGGATGTACGGCCGGAGTCTCCTGCGTCGCGGTTGGCGGCTAGAGGTGAAGTCACGGCGGAGGCACGGCGGAGACCAGAGGCGGGCTGTTATCCTCTGTGTGTGTGTGTATGTGTGTGGGCGCAGAGTGTGTGCGTGAGTGGTGTGTGTTTTGTGTGTGTTTTAATGTGATAAATATTAGGGTTGGTAGGTATGGGGAAATTACAACCCTACCCTTTAGGTATATTATTTGATCAAATATTACTATTTATTTACTATATTGACATTAGTGATTGACTATTATTTATTAAAGTTTGACTAGATCAGGGCCATTGATGAGATGAATCTGGTGGTTCAGAATCATTCTTATTTCTTTCCTTGTGCTTCATTCTCATTTGAGCGCACTTCTATATATATATATATATATATATATAGGGTCGCGCTCCGGTGAGAATGGTATTTCGTGTGAGAAATAAGAATGAATCTTAGCCATTAAATCGGATAATCTAATGGCTAAAAAAAAGTCAAAATCATATATTCATTAAGGGTAATTTAGACATTACAATTACACATCACAAGCCACATCACCATGCCACATCATCATCCACACACCTAACACACACGTAACACACGCACAAACACACACAGCACACGCACACGCACACATCAGCACACACAAACACACACACACACTCTGCACACACCTCTCTCTCTCTCACACACAAACACACACACACACGAACACACACAGAAGGCTAGAAAGGCGCACGCCACCGGCCATTCTTCACAGCACCGCCGCACCTATCGATCCGGCCGCCGTCGCCGCTCGCCGACGGTTGAGAACGCCAGTGCCGGCGCCGCCCTTCTTTATCCACCGACCCCCGCCGCTCAAATTCGACGAGAAGTTCGTCTCCTCCGGCGAGACACACGGCGGCGCCTGCACCTGACGGTCGACATATGTCACACCGGCGGCGTCGGAGATGTCCTCACGGCCGGCATCGCGGAGGATTGTTCCGGGCAGGACGACGACGCACACACACCACACCTGCACACAAAACACGCACACACCCGCACCTGCACACACACGCACGCAGCCGCTCCAGACAGCAGATCACCGCCGTCCAGATGCTGCCGGCAAAGACACGGCATCACACACAGACACATGTGACCACACACAGCAGACACATACACACACAGTCTGACCACCCATCCCCCCGATCCAACCGGCAGCGCCGTTACAGCCGGAATTCAGACATCGTTGCAGCCTCAGCAACCGCCGTTAGCCACCGCATACCACCATACACCGCCACACACACACGAACACACACGCCTGAACACCCAATGAAACACACACATATACACAAACGAACACGCCGAATCGGAATTCCCTAATCTCCGCCGAATTGGAGATCCCCAATCTCCGCCGAATTGGATTTCACCAATTTCCGAGGCCGCCGATGATTTTCTCCACCTGCAGAAGACAGAGATGTGCGGGCATTCAGAAATTGGGAATTCCCAATTGGGATTGTTTCTTTTTAATAAATTTGATTAGTGATAGGGACTTGATTGAAATTTAAGAATTTTAAATATATTTCAATTTAGTATGTGGACTAAATCTATAATTTATAAGAATTCATAAATAAATATTATTGTTTAATAGCTTCTATACATTTATATTAAAGTAACTAATAAATATATTGAATAAAAATAATACAAAATATAAAATTATAAATTGTGTATAATATAAATAATAAAGTATTTCAAATATTTAGGTAAATTCATTTGACTAATCGATTAAACTACTTTCCGGGATCGGTTTTATATTAGATTTGCGCATAAAAAA
>BKCP01007615.1:66452-95237 GCA_008636005.1 Striga asiatica
TATATATATATATATATATATATATATATATATATTATAAGAATTATCATTTACATAAAATAGTAGTAAAAAATTTTAGAAGCATTTAATGCACGCATTTTTTTTGGACACATTTTAAATATATGCATTAATTATTTTCATATACACGTTTTCAAATAAGATCAAATCAGATATGATCAAAAATATTTTTCCTTAAATAATTTTATTAATATCCTGCAATAATTTCATTTATATCTATTATAATAAATTACAAGATTGATTTTTCGTGATTCATGTTGATAATATTTTGGTTCAAAGTAAATATTACAACATATTGTAAGTTCTAACCATAATATTAATTTTTTTTTCACAAAAATTCACTTTTTATCTAATAATATTTATAGACAGTATAGGTATAATTTTTTCTTTCAATTAATCAAGCAAAATCAAGTTGGTGAATTAGTCTTTGTCAATATAATTTTTTCTTAAGTTTTATTTCATTATATATGAAAAATAATTATTCTTCAAATTAATATAATTTACCATTTAAGAGGTAATGACCAGATACATTAAATAGTTGTACTAATGGTCAAAAATTAAAATCTAAATATATTAACTGTTCTAGAATTTATTTGTATATTATTGACAACCATGATTATTTATTTTTATTATTTTTTATTTTGATTTCCTTCTATAATGAAACTTTTGTAAAATATATTTTCATTGCAGAGTATGTTAAATAAAATATAAATTATTATAATGCAAATTAGAAAAATCATGATTATAGAATGGATTGAGTTTTTGACATTTGCTAAATCAAAGTTGTTTAATTACTGTACGAAATTAAATTCTAGAAAAACGCGTGTGTATATTTTGTAAACTACTTATACAATATTTAATTTAAAATTTATTTACATATTTTAAATTGATTACATAAATAAATAATACTAACGTGTATTAAATATTTTTCATTACATAAGATAAAAACGTATAACTTCTATAACATTTATAAATAAGAATTATATTATATGACAACAAATTTATAATAAAATAATAATTAAGTATTATATGGTGAACAATAATAAGTAAAACTGTTATTTTCTCTTATATCAATGAATAAATATATATACTAAAATCAAATTTATATTAGTATAATTGTGTTAGTGAGATAATATATTAATTATTTTACTAGCTAGCCCTAATATGCTCATATTTACTGTTCTAGCTAAAAAAACAACGCTGATTAAAAAATGTGGAAAATAGATCATAAGAATATTATTTCTTAGACTTAATAATTAAAAGAGGTGAAAAACAGTTGGTAACCCTATTTTTTTAGACTTAAACGAATAGAGCTTGTGAAAATAACTCATTTAAGAGCATGCTTGGATACAAAATTTCTCAAAAATACCCAAACATTTTTAACTCAACCACTTTTTTTAACTCAATTTTAACTCAACCTCACTATCATCAATATTATTAATTTAATTAAATAATATCAATCAATCATTCTTACACACCACCTTATATTAATTCACTATTCATTCACTCACTATTCATCGCACGGGGTATGTACTAGTTAGCATTCCACAACTTAAGTGAAATATCATATAACAAGTATATTGGGTTAACTTGCGTATTCAATAAAATGATATTTAGACTTCCATAATTTAAGTAAAATATCATATAACAAGTATGTTGGGTTTACCTGCCTAATAAAACGTCTGTCTCACAGTAGTATTTAAATAAGTTATATTATTTTTATGAGTCAAATTTAAGTAGAAGAAATTACACGACAATACTATTGTTTAAATAAAAAATTACTATATCAACAAAAAAATCTACAATTTTTTGTTAAATACTATCGATCTACATGTAAATTCGCCTAAAATAATAACATAACGTGTGTTTAATTTACTACAACATGACATACTTTTAATAATTTATTTTTCATTCGTTTTATAATTTACATTAAAAACTTAAGAAAATATCATACTTCGAATTTTTAAACATACTGTAGCGATATTATTGAAGTCAAATTGAGTCGAATACATCATGTTCGAACTTGTGCGCGTTTAATAAATGAGCATGCTTAGTTCGGATAATTTAATAAATCAAATGTAATCAATTAGGCTCTTCTCATTTTAATTAAATTTCAATTTTCATGTTTTATTATATGAATGAGTTGAGATTGACTTTTTACAAGCCGAATTGAACTGTACTCACAATTCAGTTCTAGCGGCCTAGTGTCGAAAATATTTCTGGCTACGCCCCTATATAGAAATATTACTAGTGCGCATCCGTGTAATGCAGGGACGAGTTTGTTACTTAAAATCATTTTAAAACTTTATATGAACGAACATAATTATTTATATTTAACAATATATTATTGCAAAAAAATAAATACAAAATATGAAAAATTATGTTATTTATTTGGATAGAATGAGTGTCCCTCAACCAAACAATAACATCCAACTCATGATATATGATAAATTAATGACATGAATCGTCATGTTATATATATATATATATATATATATATATATATATAATAAATATAAGATATTTATATTTGCATTTAAATTTTTAATTTGGATATGAGATGAAAAATGGATGTGTACAAAAAATAGGTACCCATTATCCACATAATAGGATATCCTTTATAAACCTTAAAATATTTTGTAGTTAGATAAATATGGACAAAATAATTATCAATTAAGTTGAACAATCCGAAATATAAAGATTAATTTCTGTATTTAACATTCATTATTAAATAAATTCAAACTTTTAGTTGTTACAATAAAATATGAGATTTATAGATAGATAAATAGGAATAAGAAAATATTTAACAATTAAGTTGGCATGACCTTTTCAAAAATATTTTAAAAAATTTCAAATGTTTTATTCGTTAAATAATTGACTGGATTTTTGTAACCAAATTTACACGTTTGACCGAAAAAATGTAAGGAAATGATTGATCAGAATTTTTGAAAGCAAGATTTTCATGATTCTTTCTCATTATTGGCCAGATTTACCCATAGCATTTAAGGAAATCATTGTCCATATTTTTAAGAATTAAGATTTACACAATATCTTTCTCAAATAACTTTTTTTATAAATTTGAATTCAAATTTTCATTTCATTTTCCAAAAAAAAAAATATACTCAGAATAGTAACTTAAAAATTTTAAGCGAAAATTTTAATACTCTTTCAAGTAAATCCTTTCTCTATTGTATAATAATAGATTCTTCAAAATAACCTATAAAAAATTAATAAATTGTGTAATAGTATATGAGATTAATTGTTGAATGATTGTTTTGCAACCTAAACTTCTAATATATTCAATTTCTTTACTTAAAATACATTAAAGCATTTTTATAGAACAAATGAGCTCTTAATGTATTTTTTCTTTTTAAAAATAAGATACTGATATCCTAATATAGAAAGGATGAAATAAACATATTACAACTCCACAAAAAATATATAAAAAATAAGTCCCCAATGAAAAAAAAACACTAATAAGGATCTAATGTATATTATAGATGCATTAGTTTTTTTATGTATTAAATATAGTTTTGACGTTATCATATAAAACATTTACACCCGTTGGAGCCCAATACATCACAAGTATTTCTTTTAAATTCATATGACAAAACTACTATTATAATAAAGCAATGTTATTTTTAAATAAATTAGACATTTTACCAAATGAATTAAGAAAAATTTTGCAATAATATTACTGTATTGAGCTTCAACGGATATGAATATTTCTTATGAGAACGTAAAAATCAAAATGAAATTACTCTTGAATCATCTAACATAAATAAATAAAAGTACTAATACATCTACAATATACAGTGGATTCTTATTTAGTTATTTAGTGTTTTTTTTTTTCATTAGTGTTTCATCATTCATATATATTTTGTTGGGGTTATAATAAGTTATTTAAGCCATTTTATATTAGGACATCATTATGTAATTTTTGAAAAAAAAAATACATTAGGAGTTCATTTATTCTACATTTTATTTTGTTCATGCAATGATATGTTAATAAATTAATTAATTTATCTTACTAAACTGAATCGACAAAAAAACATTCACTACCACGTGCATTGCACCTGTAAGTAAGTCTTAAAATTCCTGATTTATTTGTCTATGAAAGATTATTGGTTCGGATTAAGTCAAGGTCGTCTTGTAACTCCAACATTTCATTTTCTTCCATTTATGAGATGATGAGACAAGTCAATACTTATTTGCTCTACACATTTATTGTTTTGATCCGTGCTTACATTTTTATTAGAAATTTTAAAAACACAACTTAATTATATATATGTCAATTTATGTACTCATGCATAAATGACAAATTTTACAATTGGGATTTTTTTAGGACTTTTTAAAGTGAATGATATTGTAGACTTTGTGAAATTTTAATAACTTTGATGGACTTTCAGAAATTTTTATAGAATTCTTATCATACTTTTTAAAACTTATTGAGACTTGAGACTTTTATATATTGATAGTATAACTATTACATTGCATAAAATGTTGATGAACCTTGCATCATAACCAGTATTAATACAAGCAATCTAGTTTTTTTACTCGAAAAAAAAAAGAAAATGCTAAACTGAAACTATTTTATATAGTAAACACCAATTATTCAACAAAAGTCTTTAAAAGTCTTAATTATATGCAGGTAGACCTTTTAGAAATCTCAAGCAAAAAAGAAAAAAGATTGATAATATATCAAAATTCTAAAAAATTTAAAAAGTCATTAAAATTTTAAATTGAATACACGAAGAAAAAAAAAGCACAAATCTTAAGATGATTCAAGTTTCCCCATACTTTTCAAAAGTAAAATTTACTCCTACAAAGGGAAGAAAAGGATCACCGCATCCCTCTACATAGGTATATATAAAGCTCCCAATAGCTAGTGTGCTATGTACCATACCAACATCAGTTCAAATTCAAAGTCCAATTAGAAATTCTGCAAATTCAGATAATGACGATGAATGCACCGAAATTTACTATCCATGCAGCTTTGTTTTCAGCCCTCTTTTTCATGTCCTTCAAACTAAGCAATTGTATCCTCTGCCCCGAAATTGAAAACCAATCACTTTTAATCTTCAAGCAATCTCTCAATGGCTCCTCAAGCGTGTTGTCTTCTTGGGATGCTAAATTTGATTGTTGCACGTGGAAAGGTGTTGGCTGCATCAACTTAACTGGCCATGTTCTTCAACTCCACCTCCAAGGTAATTATTCTTTAGGTGGGAAAGTAAGCCCTGCTTTGCTCAACTTACAGCATTTGAAATATCTTGACCTGAGTCAAAACAGCTTTGTCCAAAATATCCCTTCTTTCATTGGATCACTCACAAGCCTGAGTATTTGAACATATCATTCACTGGATTTTACGGAAAGATTTCTCATAGTATTGGAAATCTTTCGAATTTGCGTACTCTAAGTTTGGAAACTATGGACACTGGAGGTAGGGGTGTTCACTGTATGGATTTAACCGAAAAAAACCGTCAATCTGGACCGCGGATCAGTTAAATGGTCAGTTAAAAAAGCCTTAAAAAATCCGTTGGTTAATTTTTTTAAAAATCCGGAATAACTAGTCTAGTTAACGGATTACATGCGGCAAACCGCCGGTTTAACCGGACGGGACCAGTAAATATTAAAAAAACTATAACAAATATATATATACATTCAGTCATTCACTATGACCGACAAATACAATATATTTGTAATAATATTTTATATATTATTCTATTATTGTGGACCATATAAATTAATTGGACCTAATTGAATTAATAGTCAAACTTAATTAAGATGAATATGTATTTAATGAATTATTAATGTTCTAATATAAAAGATCCAAATAATGGATTATTAATGTTCTAATATAAAAGATGAACATTAATGGATTATTAATGTTCTAATATAGTCAAAATTAATTGGACCATATTATATATTGTCATATATTACAAACCTAGTTTGAGGCACCTTCATATTTGGGGGTGCCATACAGAAATAAAAGTATATAATAACTTTAATCATTCTTTCATGGTACGTTAAACAAGGAAGGACTATAAGCTGGATTCTTGTAAGTTCTATGTGCAATTTAATTTATGCAAAAGATCCATATTCTATGAATTGATAGAATTACATGCGTAGGGTTTATTCAATTCCGCTTAATAGTTATGAATATATCCGTTAAATTTCTTACATGTGGTATCAGAGCCAGGTTTATGCATGATTATTTTGCCAATTAAATCTGTATTGCATTCCGGTGTGAATTGCTTTTGCATTGTGATATGTCGATCCGATTATGTTGCTGCGAAGCACCCGAAAACCTCGAAATTATTGCTGAACAATTTGTGATATTTGCTGGACTTGGGAGATAAACTTGATTGTGATTTATTTGCCTTTTGTATGCTGCCACGAATTGATATTGTTCATTATAGTAAAACATTAATCTCTGCTATTACATACTTTTATTAATCCCTTGAATTCGTGATTTGTTTGCTGGACTCAAAGCCATTCTCTCTAATTGGATTCTTGAATTGAATTATTTACTGAATGTGGCCAGCAATTGAATTCTTGGAATTATTTATTGAAGAACTTATATCTTTGATCATGAAAAGCTAATTATGAGACTGAGATTATATTCGAACGGTATTTTGGAAAGACTAATTGCAGAGATTAATAAAAATATGGATATCTCATAATATGATCAAATAAAATATTTTCTAATTATATTATCTATGTAAAGAAACTAGTTAGTCACCAAAGTGGCCTAGTTTAATTTATGGAATAGATAATTAAATTAGATGAAATATTATTAAAATAAAATATTATCTAATTATATTATCTATGTAAGAAACTAGTTAGTCACCAAAGTGGCCTAGTTTAATTTATGGAATAGATAATTAAATTAGATAAAAGTATCAATTATTCAAATATAAGACGATGTCTTATTAATGTACCCTAATATTATAATATTTGAATAATTGATGTTATAGATTATAAACTAGGAGGACACCCAAAGGTGGGCCATGGTTTGTAATATATGACAATAAAAGACAAATTATATTAAAGTTAGGTTAATTAGTGTGTTTGTCCAAAGATAACCACTAATTAATCACAATATCTATAATTTCTATTAAAGATCTTTCCTCTTAGGCATCAATCAAGTCTATTATATATTTAAGTATTTGCCCAAAGGTATATTTAAATATATAATTTAAAAGATTTTTGAATCCATTAATTGTCCCTCAAAGCTTAACTAAATAGCATGTATTAAAGTTTGCAGCGTTCAAAATTTGGTTATCCGTACAGTATTATAGTTTAAAAAATACAATTGGCTGAACTTCAATAAATGGTCTAAGCATATCCAATTTCAGTTAGCTTCAATGAATTTGTATATGACTCTAATTATTGATGAAGTTGCCACAACCATTACTGATGAGAGCTCCGAAGTAGAGGTAACTCTACGTAGGGTATGTGAGCGATCAAATAGGTTGTGTTTGAATTTTATGAAGTTAATCAAGGCGGATAACATTAAAGTCAATAATGCAAAAGAATTCCTAAATAAAAATCAAGGATTATCTCCATTTAAAATTGCGGGAAAAGTTTATTGTGGAAAGTTTCTTTAATGTACTCTCCACTAAAAAAGTTCATCTGATTCCGCTCCATCTATGATTTCGTGATCCATGTGTTGCACATATAAGCTAAACTTGCAAACATGAGAATGAATGCGATAGACTCATTTATGGTTTTATTCATCATGAACTCCTTACCTGTTGAGTTTGGCCAATCCTAGGTGAAATATAACACCATTAATGATAAACGGGATTGTAAGCAAATTAAGGCTATGCTGGTGCAGGAAAAGGTGGGAATAAATGAGATGAAAGAAGAGTCGATTCATTTTATATCTCATGTGGGAGCCAATAATAGTAAGATAAAATGGAAAATAAAGGCAAATAAAAGGAGACTGACTTACTTAAAGTTTTTGTAGGTCCAATCATTAAATAAATAAGGTGTTAGTTTTGTAAAAAGCTAGGCCACCTTAGGAAAGATTGCCCGAAATAAAATCTTGATTCGAAAAGAAAGACATACATTAGTTTTTTGTATGTTGTGAATCAAATTTATTAAAGATTCCCAATGATACTTGGTGGCTTGGTTCTGTGCAACTACTTATGCATCTCATATTTATTTTGAGGTTAAACGTAGTGCACATTCTACTCTCTTATGGCATTAAAGATTATGGTCACATATCCAAAGAAAAGTTTTGAGAATAGTGAATAATGAAACCATTTCTCATTTGGATTTTAGTGATCGAGATGTATGTATAAAATGAATTAAAGAAAAGCAAACTAGCATACATTAAAGAGATCTGCCAGGAGAAGCATTAAAATCTTATAACTTATGTACACTAATTTTTGTGGTCTATTCAACATTCCTTCATGGGGTGATGTAAAGTATTTAATCACCATTATAAATGATTTCTCACGTTATGGTTATATTTATCTACTACATTAAATGACTCAATCATTGGATTATCCAAAAATATACAATGATGAGATGGAAAGATAGTTAGATAAATAAGTAAAAGTTGTGAGATCTCCTTAGATTGGTGAATATTATTATAAGTTCAATGAAAGAGGATAATATCCTAGTCCATTTGCAAAGTTTCTTGAGATTTGGGGGTGCCATACAGAAATAAAAGTATATAATAACTTTAATCATTCTTTCATGGTACGTTAAACAACTATAAAAATGACTTTAAATGATTATGCTGCAAAGAAATTTTTTAAAGTACTTACAAGGCATTAAAGAACACATGCTAACTTAAAGAAGATCCAAATTATTGGTTATAATTGGATACTCGGATTCAGACTTTTGCTCATAATGTCTAAAGGAGCAAAATTATGGAAAGGTGGAACAAAAGTCCATCATCGCGACTTCCACGGTGTAGGGCTGAGTTTGTGGTATGCTTTGAGGCCACAAGTCAAATTTAGGGCTACGGTGCTTTATCTTAGGACTTGGAAATGTCGACATTTTGTCCAGGCCGCTAAGAAATTATCGCAGCATCGTAGCAATACTATTTCAAGGAATGACAAGTATTCAAAGGGTATGAATCACATAAAATTGAAATACTTGGTCGTAAAAGTAGAAGTGAAGAACTAAAGTGTCATTTGAGCATTCTAGTACTACTTGCATGAAAGCGGATCCATTAAAAAGGTTATTCCCTATACCTTTGGAAGGCATATAAAGAAAATTGGGAATAACGAATGGGGCCTTGTTGGACTGACCGATACTGAATGAAATTGCTCAATTATTGATTTTGGCACTTATTGAATTCAAATAAAGATGTTTGATTCTTCACACTTAATACCATCATTATGGATATTTGATTTTATAGTATATACATAAAAGTTGGATGGCTTATGGTTATGGTACGAATAGTTTGTTCCATATTAAAGTAAAGTTGAATTAGAAATGATTTGTGGTACATGGAAGGGATCATGTCGCTCGAAGACTTGTGACCGCCATGACTCGGTTAATTTCTATTTTAATTTTAAACTTATAGATATATGTATTCAATTATAAGTTTGATGAAAGGTGCGCGCTTAAAGTAGTTCTTTGGGTTTCGACACTTATATGGTCCAAGTGGGAGAATGTAATAATATTTTATATATTATTCTATTATTGTGGACCATATAAATTAATTGGACCTAATTGAATTAATAGTCAAACTTAATTAAGATGAACATGTATTTAATGGATTATTAATGTTCTAATATAAAAGAGTCCAATTTGTGATGTTTGACTTGGACAGTAAGTTAGGTTAGAACATGGGGAATGTTAGTAGGAATAGGTTTGTAGGATTCCTCCTATATATACTACATGCCCCTCTCTCCCATCTCATACGAAAATAAAGTTTTCAACATCAAGGACTTTATGAAAAGACGAGAGACGTGGGAGAGAGAAACAATTCATAGGCAAAGGCGAAGAAAGATATCATTGGAGATTATGAGAAAGATAGATCCATGAGATTACGAAGAAGAGATCGCAGATCAACATCATAAATCAAGAAAACAGGGAAGGACTATAAGCTGGATTCTTGTAAGTTCTATGTGCAATTTAATTTATGCAAAAGATCCATATTCTATGAATTGATAGAATTACATGCGTAGGGTTTATTCAATTTCGCTTAATAGTTATGAATATATCCGTTAAATTTCTTACAATATTCACTACGAATGCTTTGCTCTTATTATTTTAGGTGTATAAACTGACTGAAAAATGAATGCTTGCTTGGGTTCAGTTTGCATAATTTAACTTCATCATTTTTGTATTTTTATGTTTATGGGACGAAATGTGTATTTTCATGCTTATGGGACGAATTGTGTATTTTTTATTTCATTATGTTGTTTTTCTTAATTTTTAGGCCCAAATAATCTCTTTTGGGCCCAAAATTGAAAAATAAAAATTAAGCCTAAAATGAAAAAATAAAAATTGAAGGCCCAAAACAAGGATTTTGGATTTAACCGGTTAACCGCCAAACCGGACCATCCAATGCGGTCCAGATTGTGGTCGGTTAAAATATAAAACCAGTCCGGTTATGGACAAGAAAACAAATTAACCGTTAGGTCCGGTTTGGTCATGGTTTTGGCTAAAACCAGACCAATCCGGACCGTGAACACCCCTAACTGGAGGAGAAGATTATTCAGGGCCAAAGCTAGATGTGGATAGTCTTGAACGGTTGTCAGGGGTTTCAAAATTGGAGTATTTCAATATGAATCATGTGAGCCTGAGCAAAGCAGCTAATTGGCCTCAGCAGGTGATAATTAAAGGGTTAATTGCTATTTAAACCTTGACCTTCCAGCTTTTGGCAATTTAATCTGAACTTTTGAATAATTGCAATATAATCTTGACCTTGTCGTAATTTTGCAAAACGAACCTTAAATTCGTCGGACGTCCGAAAAATGCCAGCGTGTCCAGCTAGTTATAGCTACGTGGAACTTGCAATTTACTGAGTGTGACTACATTAAATACGTGGAATTGTTAAAAAAAAAAAAAGCATTTTCAAGAATGAAAAGATTAACCCAAAATTTCCAAATATAAATTCAAACCCTATCCCCACCACGTAAGTCTCCCGTCACTGTACCCTATCCAAACCCTAAACCTCTCTCCAATTCATCATCACGCCCACGAAATCCTCTCGCCCACCGCCTCCTTTCAGTACCTGACGGCGGCGACGGTGACTGCCGCCAATTTGGCTGAGTTTAGATCCACGCTGACGTGTTTGTAATCGGGGTCGCCGATGTCTAGATTCCAGAGCACGTCGAGCTCTAGGGCAAGGAGATGGGTTTTTTTATTCCCATCTGTGGCGGTGCTCGTCCGGCCAAGGTGCCCTGCCGCGTAGGCTTTCTAGATCCAGGTGGAAGGGACGACGACAAAGGCCATGTCGTGGCCGGGGAGCACGCTTCGGTTTGGGACGACTAGACTGATAACACGAACTCGGTCAAGAATGAGTAATCCGGACGGAAAGAGGATGAGGCTAGAGAAGAACGTCCGGCGGTGCGCGCTGGCGAAGCAAGCGATGAGGAGCTTTTGGCCGGGAAAGGTGAACTGGATGACCATGTAGGTTCTAGAAGGTGGAGATTTTTTTTGCCTTTTCTTTATATTAATTTTGTTTTATTAAATTGTGATTAGGATAAGTGTCTCATTTAATCAAGGACACATTTTTATATGCTCTAATTTGTTGATTGGTTTAATTTGTGGCACATTTTCAAAATTATGATTGAGGTGGATTTTTTTTCTCCCTACCTTGTTAATTACACATATGAGCCATGTCATTGTCACATAGGTTTCCAGTCATAAAAAGTTTCCACCGAGCAAACAGATAGTCCAACATGGATATAACCAGCCAGACACGTCGGCATTTTTTGAACGTCCGACGAATTTAAGGTTCATTTTCCAAAAGTACGACAAGGTCAAGATTATATTGTAATTATCCAAAAGTGTGGATTAAATTGTCAAAAGTTGAAAGGTCAAGGTTTAAATAGCAATTAACCCATAATTAAACTCCATTCTTTAGTCGAGCTGCATTTTAGTGGATGTAATGTTAATTATATGGCTCCTCTAAATGATGTAAATAATATAAGTCATTCTCATATAGCCATTCTTGATCTATCCTTAAATTACTTGGATGTCCAATCTTACGGCATCATCCCTCCGTGGATTTTTCAACTCAGAAACCTTATCTATCTTGATATGAGTTTCAACACATTGGAAGGCCCAATTCCAATTATGAGCAATACCACAAAACTCCAACACATTGATCTCTCTAACAAATTGAATTCAAGCATTCCACAGTGGTTCTACTCCTGCAAACAACTCAAGATATGTCAATCTTGTTATAATATAGGTGCATGCACCTCGTGAGATTTAAAATAATATATGTAAATGACTATTGTGCCCCTGATGTAATTGTATTATTACGATTGTGTCATCATAAGTTTTCCTATAAATAGGAGCTTCGGTTATAATGAAAAGACGACCAAGAGAAAGCATTCTCTATATTCTCTATATTCTCTATTTTCTCTCTAGTTTTATAACACGTTATCAGCACGAGTATCTACCCTTTATAGCTCGATTTGTAATATGATGAGAGTATGCTCTACAGTTGCGTCTATAAGACGATCCTCTGTATCAGAAATCGAAATATACAAATCGTCATCTTCCTCAAACAATACTCCATGCCAGAAAAATCATGATTTTCCTAAATATGGAACGAAGCACACACAAATGAGTCTTTATTAAAAAATAAAAGTTATTTTGTAGTTATATTGGCCGCAGAGATGAATTTAATCACAAGGCTCAACCTCAATTTTAAATTACCAACCAATAAGCCATTTTACAAACTTCAGCGAATCAATATCCGGTGATATGGAGTCACTTTTGTCCGCCGGAAAGATCGCCGTGGAGGCCTCGACCGGGGTCTGACCAGCAGCAGCAATAGCAATGTGGCTGACTACGGCTAATTTGCGCCGTTTTAGAGCTCCGGCGGCTGATTCAGACCATGAACTACTCGTAGGGGATCTCGGCGTATTCATTGCTCGAGTAGGCAGTCCAGTAGATTTCCGCAGTTCAAGAGGTATCTCAGTAACAAGGTATGGAGCAAATTTAATACCTTTCTTCAAAGTATAATTTATGAAGGCTGAAATTTTATAAGAAATTTTACTTTGGGCCGTGAAAACAAGAAAATAGAGGAAGAAGAAGACTAAAAAGACGGCAAAAGTTTTATTGCATCTGAATAAAAAATAAAAAAATAAATAAATAAATAAATAAAATGATGGCTAGTGAGTGTCGGTAAAGATCATGAGTAGGATAATTAATACATCGGTTTTGCTATGAAGCCAACAGTTGGCTCCATAGTGGAGCCAACCTTCTATATACAACAAATAAACCTACTATATTAATAAAATTATATTAGTGTTATTTAAGTAATAAGAGAATATGGTAGGTTTATATCACCTTTTGCTATGAAGCCAACAGTTGGCTTCATATTATATTTCTGCCTAACGAAATTTATAGTAATAATGGAGTGAACAATTTGTATATATCTAAATGTACCACAAAGTAAGCAAAATTCCTAGGGAATGATTAACTCCTTAATGCTAGAAGCATAAGGTGATATAATATATGAAAGTCCGCGTAAAATATATATAATTTAACACTCCTTTATAAAAGAAACTCCTGGAGAGTTGTTCCAGTACATCTTGCACGTGCATCAAATCATTATAGTACTGGAAATGCGGAAAAACCAAAATTAAATGTTACGGGAAATGATTATAAATATGGCTACTAAATATGAAGTTGCACATATGGTTGAGAGAATATAAATTGAATATCATAGTTGTCGACAACATAATTGCCTATGTGATTTCTTTACTATCTCAAATAATGATTCGGATCAAAATAATGAAAGTGCTAGAAGTGCTTAGATTGATTGAGATAGAAAGAAAAATAAAGGCAGAGTTTTTACTCGCTACACGATATATCCCAGAAGGATAGTATATCCCAGAAGGATGAATACTTATATGTGATATGGTGGTGTGATGTAAATATAGCGAGATTATGGGTTTACGCAGAGATCCAAAATTTTATAAAATTTCTCTCATTATCAATGATTACGCAAGTTAATATATATGGCAGCAAAATTATCATGACTATTGAGTCATATGTGAAAGTCCTGGATGGACTCGAGTACCCGAGATGAAAGATAATTAAATCATTTAATTATATAAAATTGTTGGTAAGATGTGGTACAACCAACAAAATTATTCCTGAAGAAGTAAAGTATGAAATTCAAGGTAGACCCTTGTGTATAATGATAATATACAAAATGATCATCTCGGTTAAATAGATTATGAACACTATGTAAAAAGATTAAATAAGTTAGCTCATGCCTATAGACGGAGTTATAATAAAACTCTTGGTTAAATATGAAAGAGTATAATCTCGACTTGATGATCGAGCATCTCCTAGAAGGAGTATTTGTAAAGATCCCAAAGAAACTAAAAATATTATTATTACGGAAGAACAAGTACATAGGGATTATATGATGGAAATACAAATAAGAGGTTGTGAATCCTCAATAAATATGCGAAAAATATTACATAATACAACTCATTAAATAAGGGTGTGTCTCGAGAGTATAAACTCCGTAACTCTGCCACCCATGATTATTATTTGGGTTCATAATGAAAGATCTAAAGGATCAAAAGCTCTTTTTCGCTTGACCCCTTGTGTTTCCACAGAATCTTAAAATGTGATGTATTCTTGAAGGTTTTCGATAAGCTCTCCTTCGTCTAAAAATCCAAGCAAACCATGAAAATAGTTATTAAAATTCAATAGACCTATGGGCTTATTATGAAGTTTCAATTCTGCCCAAGAAGTAATGGTAAACATTGTCATTAAAGTTCCATAACCACCTGGAAGAATGATAAAAGCATCGCTATTGTTCACCATATCCATCATACAGTCATAAATAGAATGAGTTAGCATCAAACTTGTGGAATCTTTGATGACCCTTGTTGAAGCTCTATGAAAAGGTATGATACTTTTCACTTCTATATCAAAACATTTTCCAGCCATCAAAAGGTTATCAAAGAAAGTGATGCTAGTCCCTCCATACAGTAAATTGATTTTTCGATTCCCCATCTTCCTTACTAGTTGACTTACAATATCAATATTTTGAGAAAAACTTACCAGTTTAGAACCACCAAGAACACACATGGTTTTGATCGGATGAAGAAATTTATTACCCTGAGAAGACTCTGAAATATCCATCTATTTATTAATAAACTAAATTTTGTGAGATATATGATTATGATAAATGACTCGCTATTTAAAAGGGATGTTTCACAAAACGATAACCGACAGATAAGGCGTTAAGTCTTCAATGAATCTTATCTGTCGGCAGCTATAAGATTTTCTGAAAATTACAGTACAAAATACTAAACTGTATTTTTCATACTAGCAAGAATAATTTTTACAAACTTGATCTTTTCAAACAATATTTTCGAGATTATAACGTCTTCTTCATTTTTGAAACGAATCCATAGAGACATAAGCTCACGATGAACATAACCACTCGGATGTGTCTCAAGAATCTGTTGAATCGTTTGATCCATAGATTCTTTACTCAATGCATCCTTTATAAATGATATTTTATCTTCTCGATTTTTGGACACGAACCCACATATGTACATCGTGTGTCACAAGTCCATCGAGCGCATTTGAAGCATCCACCTAATCTTTTTGCTCTCCGTTTCTTTGCAAAAGTACTTTTACCCATACTTGGCATATATTTGTATAAATTTGGAAACTCTCCAGACAATCGGACTTTTACTTCAATCAACCACCGAATATCATTTGGAATATTATTAATCATTAGCACACTCAATCTTTCTAATCGAGATCGATAAATCCTTTTTATGATATTTATTGGGAGAAACGAATAATATTTACGGATATTTGAGAGTGCTAAATCCATTTGTGAATTCGGACCTTTGTTAAGGAAGATTGAATGACTTACATGATAATTTATAGAAATTATGCATATGCGTATGCGATGCGACTCTAAAAACAGAGCTTAAAAGTCTTTATATCAGAAGGCATGATACGCATGTGATACGATTCTGAATTTAATATTGTGTGCACTTGAAGTGCATTTATTGTCGCCGAAAGATGATGTGATATGTTTGTGATAAATATGAATTATTGTGATGTTTACCGATATAAATGATAATGGTTTGCATGATTTGTGATATGTGATGTTTTGTTCTCGATTGGTGAAATTATTACTAGCTAAATATTTGTGAATCAATATGAAAAAGGGGTACGATATACGGGTTCACTACCTATCCATGTGTGATACTAGATAGCAACATGATTATATGATTCGTAACCTGAAGTTACAAGATGTTTTGAGCAATGAATGTATATATAAAATTTTAACATGACGTTACGAGATGATTATGAAAATAAGTGTAAAAGCTAGTAATATACCCAACTGATATGATGAATTCTTGAAAGAAAATTGGGCACATTACAAGTGATATGATTTCAAAGTCCTACTATTATATATATTGAATTGAGAACGAAACGGAGAATATAAATGAACTTCTCTCAAAAATTCAATATTGAAAATACAGATCAGTGATTTGTTAAGACGAGAGGGAAAATAAATGATTGAAATTTATCACACTGGAAGTGTGCAAATAAACTGAATGATAATGATGGAGATGAAATATGTGAAATATTATGATGGTGGAATAATACGCTAGAAGCGTTGATATTGTGATAATCATGGAACTATTATTATGGTGAATATATGGAATACGTGTTGTACTCTTTTTCCCTTGACTGAGGTTTTGTCCCATTGGGTTTTCCCAGTAAGGTTTTTAATGAGGCAACAGGGATGTCGTATTCACATGAATAGTGTATTCTTTTTACTTCATTAGGATTTCGTCCCACTGAGTTTTTCCTGATAAGGTTTTAACGAGACATATTCATGGTATAATGAGGATTATTGGATGATTGATATAATTCCTCATGATAATAAGAAGATATTGGAGTAGTTGTACTCTTTTTCCTTCGATCAAGTTTTTTCCCATTGGGTTTTCTTGACAAGGTTTTAATGAGGCAGCACGTGGATACTCCACTAAAGATGATCTATTTGAGGGGGAGCAATGTTATGCTTCCACAATGGTCAGGTTTTGTCCCACCGGGTTTTTCTGAGGAAGTAATGGATTGATTTTAAAATGATCAGGTTTTGTCCCAGCTGGTTTTACTAACATGTTGAAGCAGCGGTACTTGATGACCACAACATACACTTCAATATGCTTAAATTAAGTTTTATTTGAATAATGATATTTAGAAAATAGTCATTCAAGGGGGAGTGTTATAATATAGGTGCATGCACCTCGTGAGATGTAAAATAATATATGTGAATGACTATTTTGCCCCTGATGTAATTCTATTATTACGATTGTGCCATCAGAAGTTTTCCTATAAATAGGAGCTTCAGTTATAATGAAAAGACGACCAAGAAAAGGCATTTTCTATATTCTCTATTTTCTCTCTAGTTTTACAACAACTCTGAAATACAATATTTTAAAAGATGTAATTTCCAATTCCATATCAAATTTTTATTCAAAATTCGAGTTGACTACTATGTGATTTAAGTACATACAAACCTTTACATATATATATGGACCAAATAATTTGATATTTTCCACGCACATTTACAAAGAAGTATCGACCATAGTATTCTCCAAATTTTTCTTTCATTACTATCATGTAAAATGCTTAGTAATATGAAAAATAAAAATATTTAGATACCATATTCTACCATACGCGGGTATATTGGATCAATATATAATATACCAAATAATTCGATTTCATACTTTAAATATAAAATATAAATGATATTCAGTTTTACAACGAAATTAATTCCCTAACATATGAAACAAAATCGAGACCCACATTTTTTATAGATAAAAAAAATAATAAAAATACCCAAAATAGTTATTAAAAAATAATTAAATAGAAAATTCCATTAACATAATTATTTTAGAACAATTTTATTAAAAAATAAATAAATAAATCAACTGAATTTACACGATTTGCGTAATTAGAATATCTTAAATTATTTACTTTAATTATCCATGATTTGAGTAATTAAATACATAAAAAATTAATAACATTCATTAAATAATATTTATATAAAAATTATCATTAAAACAATTTTTTAGAACAGCTTTTTTGCAAATCGCATAATTTATTATTGTTGTCGATATTTTCATAATTGTAGTAATTATTTGCCAATTGTATAAATCAATCGGATTAACACAATTTGCATATTAAGGTATATTGAAAATGCATTTTACGAAATAATTACACGAAAAAAGATAAAATCCTTATTAAATAATAAAATACACAATTTTTTACCAAATCACATAATGGGATTAACACAATTGATTTGTAGAAGATATAATATATGATTTGGTTCTGAGTTAACACTAATTGTTCTTAATAATAGATTTAATGTTGTAAATATTAATCAAATATGAGCAGTTAAATAATATAATAACATAAGAGTTTTGTTAGGCATGTCTAAGGGCTTGTAGACAATCATATTTTTTCAAGACATATACAAAGTTTAAAATTGATACTCATACTTTAAAATATAATATAAACAAAAAATATGACATTATACAACATAATTTTCTTTTATTACAAATGTGAGGACATAAATTATCGTGTGAGGCCGCCTAATCATTAGGCGAGTCGACCCGTTATGTATTTAAAAAAAGTTGCGTACATAATATTAGTTTGACATCTCAATTTAAACGGTCTCACACAAAAACAAAAAAAAATGTCTAAAATAAAATAAAGAAATCCCAACGTTTTGTGCATAGTTTTTCAACTCGGACCGGTCCGGTGGGTTGACCCGGACTCGGTAGACTTGGAGCCGGAACCGATCCAGGTAGGCTATTTGGGGCAACAAAAGACCCGGTCAAACCCAGTCAAAACCAACCCGGCCTTCACCCGGTCGACCCGGGAATTGACCCGACTAGGTTTCTATATATATTTTTTATTTTTTAAATATTTTTTTAAAAAAGAAAACTATGTATATATATTTATATGACAAATATTTATCATGAAATACATATTACTAACACTTTAATTTACAAATTTTATATACAAAACATTAATTTTGTTACTTTTATTTATATTTATATGACAAAATACACTATATATAATTTTAAAAACTTTAGAATTAATTATCCGGTTCAGCAACTGATCCGGTGACCCGCCTGTTGAACTGGTGACCCGAAGACCTGCCACTGCCAGGGTCTATTCCCGAGCTGGGTTTTAAAACTATGGTTTTGTGTCATATTCTAACATGATAGTCTCCTATTCCTATTGTTACTACAAAAACAATAAATAAAAATAAAAATAAAATAATCAAAAGCATATCTTAATTATTAAAATAATTTGCCAATTTTTCCGTCATTTCTTAAAATTCCCCGAACAGAACCACCTTTAAGAACACCAATATTTCACCAGCAAACAGATTTTTAATGACATTAATTATAAGATTACATACCAAAAAAAGTTAGAACTATATTGAAAATTTCGAAATATATAAAATCCTGATTTGGCAATTATTTATTTATAATAGCCGCAATATTTCACCAAAATGATTCCATATATTAATTATATTGACTTTTTCTAATTTAAATTTCAAAATATGACCACCAATTATAAATAAACAAATCAAAAAAAATACTAATAAAGGCAAAAACGAATTACTTAGGCGGGAATTCAGTTACTATTTCAGGTAAATGTCATACTTTTATATATATATAGATTTGCCATTAAAAATAAGTCAAAGTAAGGGCTTTTTAAGTAGTTCATTTGTTAATTGAAGATATAAAATAAGATGGATATTACTGTATTACTAATTTGCCATTAAAAATATGTCAAAGTAAGGGCATTTGAGGCAGTTCATATTTTTACAAAATCACTCGTTCTTTTGTAACAGTATATAAATATAGATAGATATAGAATAAAATATATAGATAGATACAGATATAAATATATAGATAGATATAGATAGATAGATAGATAAATGAGCATTTTTATATTAGAAGTACGACGGGTTGACTCATATAATAGTTAGATCACCTCACACAAAAAATTGTGTTGGTATATATATACAAATATCTTTTAACTTAAAATGAAATATTATTATTTTTCAAATCAACTTAATGACAATATCCAAATTCAATTAAAATGCATATTAAAATGAAACACGCATAATCAATAATTGATTCCTTAGAGGTGTCCACACCAATATTATTTGTGGGGACATCAAAAAAATACAAATTTCTTATTAATTTGTCTTGGAAAGCTAATTCAGACCAAGTCAATACTTGTCTGCTCCACCTCACTTTACTATATATATGCCATGCAGGTTAATATATATATGCATGCATAAATGAACAATTTTTAGAACACATTAATTAGGATAAAGAAAAGCACCAATCCATGAAAAGGATTCAAGTTTCCAACTACTTTTCAAAAGTTACTTGACTCGTACAAAGAGCAAGAAGGTTCACTGTATTGTTGTTGATGTATATATAATCCTCCCAAGCTAGTCATTTATTTATACAATACCAACATCAGTTCAAATTCCAAGCCCAATTAAAATTCTGCAAATTACAATAATAATGATGAGTGCACCAAAACCTTCTATCCTTGCAGCTTTGTTTTGGGTCCTCCTTTTCATGTCTTTGAAACTAAGCAAATGTATCAACTGCCCTGAAATTGAAAAACAATCACTTTTAAGCTTCAAGAAATCTCTAAATGGCTCCTCAAACTTGTTGTCTTCTTGGGATGCTAAGTTTGATTGTTGCACGTGGAAAGGTGTTGTTTGCAGCAACTTAACTGGCCGAGTTCTTCAACTCCATCTCCGAGGTAATTATTTAGCTGGCAAATTAAACTCGTCTTTGCTCAACTTGAAGCATTTGAAATATCTTGACCTGAGCCAAAACAAGTTTCAGGAAGAAATCCCTTCTTTCATTGGATCGCTCACAAGTCTCGAATACTTGAATCTATCATCCGCTAGATTTTATGGAAAGATTCCCCATAGTATTGGAAATCTTTCCAATTTGCACGTTTTAAGTTTTGCTGACCATTGGTATTTAGCGCCGCAGTTGGAAGTCAATAGTGTTGAATGGTTGTCGGGACTTTCTCTATTGGAGCACCTCAACATGAATGGTGTGAACCTCAGCAAAACAACCAACTGGGCTCAACAGGTTATCAACAAACTTCCTTCTTTAGTCGAGCTGCATTCTAGTGGATGTAATCTTAATTTGATGGCTCCTCTGAATGATGGTAACAATATCAGTCGTTCTAATTTAGCCACTCTTGATCTCTCTTGGAATTCCCCGTCTTATGGCATTTTCCCTCCGTGGATTTTTCAACTCAGCAACCTTATCTATCTTGATATGAGTGCCAACTCATTCCAAGGCCCAATTCCAACAATGAGCAACACCACAAAACTCCAACACATTGATCTCTCCTATAACAATTTGAATTCAAGCATTCCACAGTGGCTCCACTCCTACAAGCACCTCCAGCACCTCGATTTAAGTGGAAATGAACTTTCTGGAAAAATACCAAGAGAAATCACAAACTTGTGCAATATTCAGACCTTGAATTTAGGGGCTAATAAGTTTGGAGCGGAATTAACAGATTCATTTGGAAATATGTCAGATTGTTTCTTAGGATCTTTGATATATTTAGGTCTATCATGGAATCAGCTCTATGGTCATCTGCCTCATCAATTTGGAGAATTTAGAAGTCTTCGATCCCTTTATCTTAGGGAAACCTCATTGTCCGGTGTAATTCCAGACGAAATAGGGAACTTGCTTTCCCTTGAAAGGTTACACTTGGATGGTAATAAATTTACAGGGAACTTACCAGAGAGTATTGGGAAACTTGTGAACTTGACAGTTCTTTCCATATACAATAACATGTTGGAAGGGGTTGTGACTGAAACCCACTTTTCCAATCTCTCAAATTTAGAAGACTTGATTGCCTCTGGAAACCACTTGACTTTGAAAGTCAACCCAAATTGGATTCCACCATTCAAACTGAAGGTGCTTTACCTAGGGTCTTGGAACTTCGGATCTCCATTTCCGTTATGGCTTGAGAATCAGAAAGAGAGTATCTCCAGTCTGGATTTATCGTGTACTGGAATCTATGGAAATGTTCCCAGCTGGTTATGGAGTTTGAGCTCTCTCAACCTTTCCCATAACCAACTTGACGGAAAGATTTTATCCATTATTAGTGATCGTGGAACTGATGAATATAATGGCCCCTTACATGTTTTTGACTTGAGTGCCAACAGGTTTAGTGGTCCACTGCCTCCAATAATGACGAGTTCATCCTTAGAACTCCATTTCTCCAATAACTCATTTTCCGGAGGATTGTCAGATTTTCTTTGTATCAATACATCCAATGTAGTGTTTATAAATTTTGAAGGAAACCATCTTTCTGGAGAGTTACCTGATTGTTTTTGCAAATGGCAATCATTGAAAGTGTTGGACTTACGCAACAACAAGTTGTCCGGAAGAATACCGAATTCCATCGGATTTCTAACTAATTTAGAATCTTTGAACCTCCACGGCAACAATTTCTCTGGCCACATAACTTCTTCATTGCAAAATTGCACGAAACTAATGATGATCGACTTTGGTGATAACAGTCTTGGTGGGGACATACCGAAATGGATTGACACAAGATTTTCCAATTTGAGATTTCTGATTTTGCAGTCCAACAATTTCAGTGGTGAAATTAGTCCATCCATATGTCACCTCACTTCTCTTCAAATTTTTCATCTCTCTAATAACAAACTGTCAGGGAGGCTACCTCAATGCCTCAACAATCTTACCACAATGACCACTAAAAAGATTTTGGATAAGCCATACTATTCTGTATCTATCGATTTGGATATGCAATTTGGAAAGCTAAGAACTTTTGCATTTGGAAGACAATTTCACGAAAGTGCATCAATTCCGACAAAGGGTAGAGAACTCACATACGACGCCACTCTCTTTTTGGTCAAAAGTATCGACCTTTCAAACAACATCCTGTCTGGTGATATCCCAATTGAGATAACAAGTCTGGTGGAACTCCAATCATTGAACCTGTCCCGAAATCGTCTAACGGGATCCATCCCAAACAACATTGGAAACATGAAGAATCTTGTATCTCTAGATTTCTCCAGGAATTCATTATCCGGCAAGATTCCAAGTAGCATCACAACCATGTCTTTTTTGAGTAGCCTAAATCTGTCGTATAACAACTTGACGGGGAGAATCCCACAAAGCACCCAAATTGGGACCTTCAACGAGTCCAGCTTCATCGGCAACAATCTTTGTGGCTTTCCACTAAGAATTTCTTGCAAAAATGATGGTAATGTCCCTGCCCCGACACAGGTGCAGATTCAAGGCCGAAAGAGCAATAAGCAAGAGATTGATTTGTTTTACGTATTCCTATCTTTAGGGTACGCTGTTGGGCTTTCTGCTGTCCTCACTGCATTGTTTTTTAAGAAGAATTGGAGGGAAGCTTATTATGCCTTCTTTCAGAAACTGTGGAACTGTGTTTACGTGTATTTAATTATCCAATGGAGGAGGCTCATGAGAGTGTTGGGTCGAAATCCCTAATGGCTCTGTCAAGAAATTATGGATGGACCTCTCTGACGGAGGACTTTAAGCTCATATATATGTGTGGTATTTTGATTCTAGTCTCTAATGTGTGTGTTTTTAAATAAGGTATTGGGATGTACTATGTTTTATTATTTAATCTTGGACTGCTATAAGATTTTATATCTAATGATTATTAGTCTATCATTTACTATCAGTAATTATTATATCTAGCTCTTACTTGCATGATGATATCGATAATAGCATTATAAGAGTCTTTTCATTAACAATTTTGTTCTCTAATCCTCAAACTTTTGCAATTAATATGCAAGTGCGAATAGTTTCATAACCTCGCTGCCTCTATGCGCACTCTAGACTATAACTGTAACTCCCTTTAAAGAGTTGTGTCTACAAAAATTAAATTGCCACAAATACAGTAATTTCTGAGGTTACTAATGATATCATTAATGAGTTACAAATAGTTACATTTGTTCAATTTCATCAATTTCGATATCTTTTTATTTGTGTACCTTGAATACAAAAATGTTTGGGTATGACGTGACACTTACACTGCCAAGTAGAAATAACAACTATATCTAATTAAAAAATTAAAACAAAAAATTAGGTTCGGCCAAATGAAAATAACATCTAGATTAATTTTAAAAAGAGTGTTAATATTCACCGCACCCACTTTTATTATTTACCGCACCCTTAAAATACTATTTTGCCCTTATTAAAAAATAATAATAAAAAATTTAATTTTTAAATTTTTTTTTAAATGTGGCCAAAAAAATATATTACCTTATAAATTGATAAATGTGGCCAATTTTATATGAATGTGTTATAACACAAAATTCGAAAAAAAAATCATAAAATTCGAACAAAATTAAAAAAAAAAAAAAAACTAGAAAAATTCGAAAAATTCGAGAAAAATTCAAAAAAATCCGAAAAAATGTCGGGACAATCCTCACGCACTGGGAAAGGACACTCGAATTCACAGGTATTTTTTTTTATTTTTTTTTACATTTTTCGCGATTTTTCGAAAAAAAAAAACAAAATTTTTGGCCGGCCGTCCCGCAACCGCGGCCGCGGAGGGGAGAGCCGGCCGGCCTTTGCGCGGCATTTTGGCCTGGCCGCGCAGCCTTTGCGGCCCGAAATGGCTTGGCCGCGTCCGGCTACCCAATGCTCGGCCGCAATCACCATCCGGCTACCCAATGCTCGGCCGCGCGCGGCCGGATGCGTCCGGCCGGTCCACTCCAGGCCGCGCGCGGCCTTTAATTTTTTTTTATTTTTTTTTTGCGATTTTTTTTAATTAATGAAAATAATTAGTGATAAAATTATTTTATATTTTTTGTAATTAATAAAAAAAATTAATATATAATTAGAATTAGTGTAATTATTGTATATATTAATAGTAATTACTAATATAATTTTATTATATACTAATATAATTTATGATAATATATATTAAAAATTTATTAGTATATAAAAAATATAATTAATATATAAAAATCTAATTAATATATATTATTATATATTAATATAACTTGTTTCGTTGTGCTTTGTGTAGTATATATAAAATTCTATTAGTATATTAAAAATTCTATTAGTAATATAATATTCTATTAGTAGTATAATATAAAAAATTTATATACTAATATATTATTTTTTTTAATATATACTAATAGAAAGTATTTATAAAAAAATAATATTAGTATTTAGTATTAAATTAATAGTATAAAATTATGTAATAGGAAAACTTTATATTAGTATAAATAATATATATGAATGTATTATCTTATAACGTAAAATTTATTGATATAATGTTAGAAGTTAGAATTGATTATATAATAAATTACAAATTACTATTATTATTTGAGAGAAGTTATAATTAATAATTTTGTAACAGTATTAACATACATCGTAACATATTGCAGGTGCCACTCGAAGATTTTGGAGGAGACGGCGAAGATTACCGATCTTGTTTTGCTACAAATGAGCTATTTGATAGTCATGAGGAAGCTATTGAATGGGCAAAGGACATTGCATTGATATGGAATTTCGAATTGGTCATCTCGAGACACGAAAAAGATGGAATGGTTCGGACGTTGAGGTGTCATCGAGGGGAACGTTACAGAGGCAAGGCAGGAAAACTAGGAAATCTTGTGAATGCTGTTTTGAGACGTTCGAAGACTAAATTTACTGGCTGCCCTTTTCTGATAAAAGTCAAATTTGAAGCAAATTCAAAAAAATGGAGTATCTGGCTTCCTTTAGAAGACGAGAAGGGATTTCATAATCATGCTTTGGCTGTGCATCCCGAGGGTCATCGACAGATGAGCCGACTCAGCGATTCATCCAAAGAGATTGTCCGTGATATGACTGATGCTCAGGCAAGACCGGGAATAATATTGGCTGCAATTCAGGAGAAAAACCCAGTGGACAACGCTACTTGCCGACAAGTGTATAACTATAGAGGTCAATTGCGAAAAGACCGTCTGGAGGGTAGAGATATTGTTGGCCAGCTTCTGCATTTGGCTAGGGGCAGCAACTACATAGTTTACACAGATGTTGACCCGGACACACAGGAGTTGACACGTGTGTTCATGTCGCATCCAGGAGCAGCCAGTCTATTCCGGACATATTACTGGTATGTCGGTATAGATTCCACGTACAAAACCAACAGGTATGTTACATTACGTTATAAATAGTAATATAATGTGAATCTTAAAATAGTATGTTTGAGTAAGTTTTTTGATTCTATGTTTTTTCTTCTTGCTGCTTTCATTTGCACAGGTACCACATGCCGTTGGTTGAGATGGTTGGAATGACGCCGTGCAACAAGAATTTCTTAATTGCTTATGCAATTATCAAGGACGAGACCGAGTACAGCTATGACTGGGTCCTACAGCGGTTGAGACTTCTGATAGGGCCTGATGTACATCCTACAGTCATTGTCAGTGACAGGGAGTTGGGGTTGATCACTCCTATTCAGAGGAATTTTCCGACGACGCCCCACTTACTCTGCACGTGGCACATCAACAAGGATGTGGAAGACAGGGTCTATCGATTAACGTCGACAACCACAACTAAAAATAAGATCTTCGCGCAGAAGTTCACGCACGGCAAGTGGAAGAAGGTTGTCGAGGCGAACACGTGGGACAAATACAAAACTGCCGTAACTGATTTGGCTGTTACATACGCGGCGTTTCCTCGTGTGCTGGAATATGTGGATCAGACATGGCTAGTGCACAAGGAGAAGTTTGTCAGAGTGTGGACGGACACTGTCTTACATTTTGGCAACACAACGTCGTGTAGGGTGGAGAGTTCCCACGCTACGTTGAAGCGGTGGCTTAACACGTCGACTGGTTCGCTCGACACGGTTTGGGAGAAGATTGACAAAGAGATTGATTCTCAACTGACTTAAGTCAGGTATATTTTTTTAATTTATACTGTAAGACTGTGTTATTAATGCATTGATTATAAATTTTACTTCGGTCGAATGTTATGTAATGTATTACCAGGGAGACGCTGGAGTCTTCGAGACTTAGGATGAGTACGGGCTGCAGGGAATTCCCTTTCGAGCAGTTGACACTGCGGGTCTCGCATTACTGTATTGATATATTGAATGATGAGCTTCAGAAGATGCGAGACTTCGGCAAAGATGTTTCGGAGCGCTGCGATTGTGCACTAAAATACACTCATGGACTTCCTTGTGCCTGTGAGCTAAGGGAGGCACACACTGTACGTAGAAATATTACGACCGACGATCCACATCTTCTGGAGCACACTAGAGGTGATGCAGCCAGGTATAATTGCGAGATTAATAAATCTATAGAACATCATTAAATACATTTTTTTTTCTCCTAAATTTTATTTAATTTATACAAATTTTGATAGAGCATATTGTATAATTCTTTAAATTTTCGGTACGGACAGGTCAGCAGAGTGCATCGGCGAGTGGATGGACTGATCATGATTATTTTCGGAGGCTTGCCGAGGAGGTTGAAGCGGCCGATCCTGCGACTGTACGGTACCTGAATCATCTCATCGACTCTCAGCTTCACCCTGATCAACAGGGATACACAGAACCTGCAGTGAAGGAAAATCCGAGAGGTCGGCCCAAGAAGAAAAATTCAACAAAACGCGATCTATCGAGATGGGAGTACATGGAAACAGATCGTCGGCCGGGGCGTAAAAGCACTTCTTCGTGTGCTCCATCGCAATCGTGGTACACGGAAACAGGTCGTCGGCCGGGGCGTAAGAGCACTTCTTCTTGTGCTCCGACGATGTGGGACTACAGGGAAAGAGGTCGTCCGGTGGGTCGTACAAGCATTTCTTGTGTGCCCCGACAAGCTCATCGTCTCAAGATCCGACAGGTACGACAGGTAATTTAATTTTACTTTTTATCTGAACGATGACTAATTATGTTTGTAAATTCAACTACATAAATTATGACGTGAAATTATTCTGATATTACAGATACATTCGAGACGGATTTTTTTCAGTACCGACATTGTGGTAGGATTCTCTACGTAGTTCACAGCTACGTACAGAGTTATCTGGATGTGACGCCGGACGGGAACTGCGGATTTCGGGTGGTTACGAGTTACATTTATAGGGATCAGCATAGGTGGGATGTGGTAAGAAGAAATATTGCAAATGAGGTCGCAGCCAACATTCATTTGTACGCTCCATTTTATTGGGATGGGGTCGACGTCGCAATCGATCGTATAAGATGGGACGGGGGTCCTTGTGGCGAGGCGCATTGGATGAATGGTACGGGCGACCTCTTTGCTATTGCTACACTGTTCAATGCAGTTGTCGTGTTGCTAAGCTATGGTCCCAACGATAACAATATGGACATGGCTAGTATGACGGTATTCCCGATCCGCGCACCATCCACGGCTACACGACCTGACTGTGAGATCGTCATAGGTCATCTTGGTTCCTACTCGCACTTCATTCGTATCAATCTGTGTTCTGATTCTCCATTACCGCCTTTGTGTTTTTTTTG
>BKCP01007615.1:98954-109735 GCA_008636005.1 Striga asiatica
TTTTTTTTTTTTTATGTTAGTAAGGGTATGAATGTCATTTTTGGGTGCGGTAAAATGAAAATGGGTGCGGTAATTAGTATTTCAGTTTTAAAAAAAACAAAAATTGGGTTACCAAAATATAAATAAGTCAAAACTTAAAACCAAAAAAAATTAAAAATCTCCACACTGCCAAGTAGAAATCCACCATCGTTACTCGATACACTGTCGGCGAATAACGAAGCTCTACCGTCGTCACCGTTGTTCCTGGTGTTCGGCCCGCCTGAGGAACCGCCACCGCTTTCACCTGAAATTTCGTTATCATTTTTTCCTCTACTCTCTCTGAGGAACCCTACAATTCCCGATCCCTCAGGAGTCGGAGATTGATCCGGTATCGTTCATGGCCGTGCCGCCAGCAGTGGATCTCGACGTTAATCCTGATTCACCTTCTTTCAATTGACAAATTTGAAATGTTTTCTCTTTTTTCTCCCCACGATTTATGTTTTTAACGTCTTTTGCTTCGGATTTATTTATTTATTTAAAAATAAAAAAAATTAAATGGACAAAAATCAAAAAATTTAAAAACATGTGGACAAAAATCAAAACCACGTATTTTGAGAATACGTTTTTATTTAAAAAACGTATTTTCAAAATACATTTTATAGTGTAAAATGTATTCCGACAATACGTTTTAGTGTAAAACGTATTCACGTAATACGTTTTAAAAAAATTAATAAATAAAACGTATTTTGGTTATACGTTTTATAAATAATTAAGAACTAAACACATAATTAAAAACGATAAAACGTATTATCAAAATACGTTTTATAAATAATTATTTATAAACCATATTTCAAAATTAATGAATAAAAATATTAATATATAGTATGTGTTTTGTGTTTTGGGCTTGTTTGGGCTCGTCTGAACTCGGAATTGAGTTCCGTTTTTTCCTATACGTAGCTAACGAACCCCTCTATCCAATGATGCTTGCATGGCCAAATTATTCTTGAAATCATATTCTCCCAAAGATCTTGACCGATACATTAAACGTGTTTCGCGCGATTTTGCTTTTTGGGCCCGTTCAGACTCGTCCAAGCTCGAAATTCATTACCGCTTCTTCCTATATGTCGCCAATGAATCCATCTACACAACTATGATTGTCCGATCAATTTTCGGGCTAAATCTATTCCTCACGGGCTAAATAATTAACAAATCACCCATTATATAAATAGATGGTCCACGGAGGATTTGTTAATAGGTGATTTGTTGATTATTTAGCCCCGTGAGGAATATATTTAACCCGAAAATTGAGCGGGAAATCATGGTTGTGTAGATGGGTTCGTTGGCGACATATAGGAAGAAGCGGAAATTAATTTCGAGCTTGGACGAGTCCTAACGGGCCCGGAAAGCAAAGTCACGCGGAACACGTTTAATGTGTAGGTCAAGAGCTTTGGGAGAATATGATTTCAAGAGTAATTTGGTCATGCATGCATCATTGAATAGAGAGATTCGTTAGCTACGTATAGGAAAAAACAGAACTCAATTTCGAACGGGCGATGTTGTCGTTCGTGGTCACGACGTCTTCTACCTCCACCAATGTTGGCAGGGGGTTGATGCCTCGCCCTCTGTGACTTTGTTTTCTGGGATGAGACGTAGTCCTCCTCGGATAGAACTTGACTGAACGACGCTCCTAGTGTGACCTCTTGGCCTCCAACAATCAGAAAATTATAGGCAATTTTCGGGTTCAGTCTATTCCTCATAGGCTAAATAATTAACAAATCACTCATTATATAAATAGATGGTACACATAGTATTTGTTAATAGGTGATTTGTTAATTATTTAGCCCTATGAGTAATAGACTTAACCCAAAAATTGACCGGGCAGTCACGGTTGTATAGACGGGTTCGTTGGCGACATATAGGAAGAAACGAAACTCAATTTCGAGCTTAGACGAGTCCGAACGGGCATTGTTGTCGTTTGCGGTCACGGCGTCTTCTACCTCCACCAATGTTGGCAGTTGATGCCTCGCCCTGTGTGATTGTGTACTCTGGGATGGGACGTAGTCCTCCTCGGATAGAACTTGACTGAACGACGCCCCTTGTGTGACCTCTTGGCCTCCAACAGTCAGAGAGCTATAGGCAATGTTGTAGGACTGTTGGTAAGATAACTATAGACAATGTTGTAGGACTATTGGAATGCGGCCTGCGCCCGTGGAGAGAGTGTAGGAAATATGTCTTGAATATTCGCTAACGAGATATAAACCCCCTTCAGGGCTTGAGTCTGAAAATAAAATTCAAAGTAATTAGTATGAAATACCAAAAAAGAAAAAAAGAAATAATAAAAAACCACAAATTATGAATACTTACATCGCACTTCTCCCGCTCGGCAAATGTCTGATAGTCGCCGTCCTGTTGGACCACCGTGTACTTGGTAGGGTCACTGGTAAGTCTTACAGTTCTAGTGAAAACCAATCAATGTAACCCTACTCAGCCTGTAGAAAGTGATCCATAGGACATCTTGGAGGACATTTTGTTCTCTTTCATCGACTCAGCCCTTGGTAAGCTGTGAATGAAAGGCGGCCCGATCACCAATGCCCTCCCAGTCATTCCACGACCTCTTTGGTGTGTCTCTCATTCTTGCTCACTACTAATCATCGGATTTTGGGGGATGAACTGCTGACACCCAAACTGACGGAGAACCTTATCATACAAGTGGAATTCACGTATGTTCCAACAAAAGATCCACCCCCTATACATCCAAATATGTTGATCTTCTGTGCGCTCATCCGGGAGAGTACCTATAGTTCTCTGACTATTGGAGGCCAAGAGGTCACACAAGGGGCGTCGTTCAGTCAAGTTCTATCCGAGGAGGACTACGTCCCATCTCAGAGTACATAGTCACACAGAGCGAGGCATCAACCCGCTGGCAACATTGGTGGAGGTAGAAGACGCCGTGACCGCGAACGACAACAACGCCCGTTCGGATTCGTCTAAGCTTTATTGAGTTCTGTTTTTTTCCTATACGTAGCTAACGAACCCCTCTATTCAATGATTCATACATGACCAAATTATTCTTGAAATCATACTCTCAAAGCTCTTGACTTACACATTAAACGTATTTCGTGCGACTTAGTTTATTGGGCCCGTTCGGACTCGTCCAAGCTCGTAGTTGAGTTCCGTTTCTTCCTATATATCCCCAACGAACCCGCCTACACAACCATGATTGCCCAGTAAATTTTTGGGTTAAATCTATTCCTCACGGGGCTAAATAATTAACAAATCCTCTATGGACCATCTATTTATATAATTGGTGACTTGTTAATTATTTAGCCCGTGAAAAATAGATTTAGCCCGAAAATAGACCATGCAATCATGGTTGTGTAGAATGGTTCCTTGACGACATATAGGAAGAAGCAGAAATCAATTTCGAGCTTGGACGAGTCCGAACGGGCCCAAAAAGAAAAGTCGCGCGAAACACATTTAATGTATCGGTCAAGAGCTTTGGGAGAATATGATTTCAAGAATAATTTGGTCATAAAAATATCATTGAATAGAGGGGTTCGTTAGCTACGTATAGGAAAAAACGGAACTCGATTCCGAGTTCAAACGAGCCCAAACGAACCCAAAACACAAAATACATACTACACATTAATTTTTTTTCATTAATTTTAAAATATAAAACGTATTATCAAAATACATTTTATAAATAATTATTTATAAAACGTATTTTGATAATACGTTTACTTTTTAATTATTTATTAAACTTTCTTAATTATTTATTAAACGTATTATCAAAATCCGTTTTATTTATTAATTTTTTTTTATAAAACGTATTATTGAAATACGTTTTTCAATTATTTAAAAAAAATATATTTTAAAAATATAATTTTAAAACGTATTACCATAATACGTTTTTTAAAAAAATTAATTAAAAAAACGTAGTATGAAAATACGTGCTTTTTATTTTTGTCTACAATTTTTTTTTCTTTTTATTTTTGTCCAATTATTTTTTTTTATTTTTATATATATAAACTACCCTTTTGCTTCGTCCTATATTTCTAATCTTCAAACAATAATTTAATTTGTTCACTTTAGATAATTATGGTTATCAAAGATTAATGTAAATGTTATTTCTCAATACTATAAATTATTTTCCATATTAATATATTTGTTTCTCATCACAGTTAAAGAAAATGCATACCAGGAATTTCACTTTAGATAATTATGCTTCGTCCGATCGGGTGCGCGGCGGCGCAAGGAGTCCGGAGGTATTTTCGTATTTTGGTGGGTTGCGTGAATCGTCGGGAAATTAAAGTAGAAGAATAGATTTGATCAGAATTTTTTAGATCTAAGAACTTTGACCGGATAAATTGATGGCATTACTGGTAGAATTCCTAACAAAAATTTTAGGAGGTGAACGAGGACGAGAAGAGCTTTAAGAAAATATAAATTCTTTTTCTATCAGATGTGGTCGACCGGCGACCGGTGGTCGGCGATCAGCAATAGCAGCCTGCGGAGGCGTCGGTTGACCTGATGTGTTAACCCTGAAACTGGGTGTTGACCATATCAAGTTAAGTTTAAGAATTGGGAATGAAATATCGTTTCCTGCCTTTTTCTAACCCCGTCACAACACTTGTTTTATTTAGGGTGCATATAAAAAGAGACGAACATTGATGAAATTGACAAATTGTTGGACTCAATTTGAAAGTGGTTAATGACGGGGTGGATTTTTGGACTTTGGCCAAATTATGACTAATTATGAATTTTGGACTAAGGTTAATTTTTATTTTTTTTATGTTATATGAGATCATCAAAATTTTGGATCAAAAATATATTTCTAATCTCTCTTTATTACTTAGTTTAAATTTATTAATTATCAAAAGAACAATTACCATTTCTAATACTATTTTTACAAATGTCAATTATGTTTTAAGTTTAAAATTTTTTCTCAGTTATATTAGTTTATATTTACACTATCTATCAATTGAGTTATTAAGAGTTAAAAATATAAATTTTAATACAAGATAATAAATTATTCTTAATAATCTATTCTTTAACAATTGATATCATATTTGTTTCGTTTTTAAAATATCATATTGTGTATTTTTTTATTTAGATGTTATTCTTTTTTATGTAAAATTAAAGTGAAAAATATGTGTGTGAAGTATTATACCTTTATAAGTGTTAGAAGCCAAACTATAATCCTCACATTTTTTTTCCGAAACGATAGAGATTTTATATAACTAAAACCGCGAAAAGAAAACAGCCAAAGCTGAAAGATACAACCAAAGGCAGAAAAGACTAGGAGAACAGATCCGAAGATCGCCTAGAGCCTAACCTAGCAACAGTAGAAGAACATATTCACGACAACACAAAACAAAAAACTAAAAAAAAAAAAAAAAAACTACGAACTCCTAAACAGGAGACTAACACGATCCCAACAGGATAATACCGATCACACTCGGGCGCACAAGGGTCAATGACCCAAACCAAAAAAGCGAGACCTAAACAAATATTTCTTAAAAAATATTTTTTTTATTTTGTAAAATATGATTAATCCAACTATTGAAGTAGTTTTTATAATACCTATATTATTGTGAAAAGTATTCCAGATCATAACAATAAATTAATTAAATAATTAATTAATAACATTATTATTTGTATTTAAAAATGGTTAATTTTTCTTTTATTATTTTTCTTAGACCATTAAAATTTAAGACCAATATAAATTAAAGAATTATACTCTTTCAAAACCTAAATTTCTGTCCATTAAAAAAATCAATTATAATTTCATATAGCATTCGTAGAATTTGAGACAAATTTTATGAAAATAAATATTCTTTCTTGTCGACTTCTCTATTAGATTGTTTAGTTGTTGTAAATAATTATATTATTTGTTAGCTTAGTCATTGAAATTTTTAACGTACCTTTTCAATTTAAGCAAATAGTTGAGGATTTTTTTTTATAATTTTGAGATAAATAAATAACCTTTATACCTCAATATTATTTTTTTTCCCTTTCAACATTATTTGTTGTATGGTTGTATGAACATTTCAACCAAATGTATTTTATTTTTCAAGTGCAAGGTACATATTTGTTCATTAGGGAATATATGTTTTCTAATTTCTAAATTCTAAATTTTCACATACGCAATAAAAAGATTTTTTTGTCTTGGTTTCAATTCAATACTAAACAAGTCCGAACTAATTGAATATTTGTATCAGAAATTCCTGGAATTGGTTTCTCATTTCCATAAATGGAACGCCCACTCTGATTTTAAGAAAATACTAATATTTTCAAGTCAATTTAAACTTTTTCTAAAACATGAAAATTCTTTTTCTTGGATCGTTATCCATAAATACTCTTTCTTGCGGAAAATTCTAACTCTTTTCTTCTCTCTGGCTCTCAAAATAACTCAAGAGCGAAAATAAACTCAAACAATAATGCATAATGTCTCAACATGATCAATTTCATAACCCTCAAACTGAACATGCAAATCATAATATCCAATGTCTCAACATGGAAATATAATAATGAAACTGAAACTGCCAATGTCTGAAATAAATAACTGAATATAATAACTGATGAATAACAAATAATATGACTGAAGACCACTCCGTACTGCCTCATGTTCCGCCTATCTAGCTGCTTAACCTGAAAAGGTTGGTGTGGGGGACAAGCAACATAATAATCAACGTGCTCACCTGGAGTCTATATAGTACGGACATCGAATTAAACAAAAGATACCGTTGTAAGCAGATATAATATACAAATAATGGTTTCGAACTTGGCTAAGGTGCATATAAAGCTCTGGCAACCGTCAAGTCGGTGCATCTAATCTCATTTCTATTCTATTTTGTTTTGTACTGTCTGTCTGTTTGTCTGTTGTCTAACTTAGCCCCTCGGAGCACTGCCTCTCAAGGTACTAGCTAGCATGCGACACATCTGATCTGGGAACAATTACAAAAATAGTTGTTCATACTGTACGTGATCAACCGTCACCGCTCATAACTGAAAACTAAAAACTGGAAACTGAAAACAGAAACTAAAAAATGGAAACACATAGTTCATGCAAATAACGGCAAACAAAAATATCACAATTGATATAGCCATATTAAGGTATGCCGGTTTAAGTATCAGTTGCTTGACCGACAGCGAGTCGAGCAACCTACATGTCGATTTACACTAGCACGTCTTCGACCGACTTTTTATATAGCTGAGCCAGAGAAAGTCGACTTCTACAAGTCGACCTCCTCTGTGTCGCCATAGCGGAAAAAGTCGACAACCTCAAGTTGACTTAATCCATGACCGAGGTCGACATCCTCAATGTCGACTTCGTCAACTATCTAAGTAGAGGGAGAGTTACCTAAAGACGATTTACTATGTCAACAAGGTGATGACGATTCAAAGAGAAGTGGCAGAGTCTCCTGATATGTTCCTGTGCGAGATCCCCTAAGTCGACCTTTGGATACTTGAGGTCGACTTCTCACTCTTCGAGGTTTAAAGCGCATGACGACTCGAGACACTTCAGCATTTCCTAACAAGTCCCCTAAACAACGGTGAATCTTTATTGGATAAGAGGGAATCTTGAGCTGACTCGGATCTGACTAAGAGGTGATTGGAATACGAATCGACCAGGGCATTTTGGGTACTTTAAGTAGGCATTTCCTTCTATATAAAGGGACTGAGGGAATCCTAAACCCTAACTTCTACACTCTCTATTCATTTTCCATCTTTTTTCCTACTGCTGCTGCTCCCTCTGAGCAGAGTTCTTTCATCTCTTTCTGATACTGACTTGAGCGTTGGAGATTCTACTCCGAAAACACTCCAGGCGTTGAGTTCTTGCAGGTTTTGTGACGGTCTAGAGGCGATTTGAAGGCTGTTCGAACAGATCGGAGCTCATATCCACTGTTTCACTCCAGATCTGGAGTAGACCCTTCAACTGTGTTTAATCAAAATGATTTACTAGATAGATTTTCCCACCTGACTTCTGGAATCTACTGAAAGACGAGTGAGTGCTTCGTAGAAAACTTGAGGGCTCGACTCCTCGGGATCTACATTAAGGAAGCATACTCGAATAAATATTCTAACTCTTATCTCGGTAAACTAATTACGACTTAATTCTTTCTCTGTCTTAGATGTTGGAACTCTCGACTCGGACTCTTCTCAAAATCTCTAAAATTAAGCTCGAATAACTTTTAAAAATAATATCTCGGGACATTTAAAACATTTTCTACTCATTTTGAAATGGTTCAGTGCTGCTCATTTTTTTTTTTTTTTTTTTTTTTTTTTTTTCTGTCCGGTGTGGCTAAGTGCTCAAAGGCCCGACAGCAGATGACACCGGTCGCGATCCGGTGTTGCCGTCCAGCCCGGTGCCTACACGGGGACTGCTACTGGCTAATGACTTCTCATTGCATTCTGGTACTGAAAGCACGCACTTTACCATTAGGGTCTGCTGGACATGGCTTGCTGGCCTTCGGTAAATTGTAGACAGTCTAGAGCTACGGGACGCCCGCGCTCGGAAACAGACAGCTGAGGCGTGGCGAAGGTCACTAGCACAGGGTCTCGTGGTTCTCAGCGTTCCTAGTATGCGGCGCCTCACACACTAGTACGTGAGTCGCCTATGCCGACCACAAGGACGTGGTTTTAATCGCCGGAGGTCGTTCACCAGGACGGATGCCAGAGTTTGGGGCTGAAATCGGGTGGTTATAAACTGAGATATATAAGATTTAGATTGTGGGCACGTTGTTGAAAATTTGACATCCCATATGGACTCATTTGCAATTTTGGGATATTTAATATATTACAATTTGGTTTATGGGTTAAATATGAAATTTATTAAAAATCTAATAATTTTAAAATATTATTGTTCAAATCACTGCGCATTACTGTTCAAAGCACTGCACATTACTGTTCATTATACTGCACATCAACGATAGGTAATGCACAATAGCATGTGTGATTATGTACGTTAAAAATCAAAAAATTTACAAAATTTACCAACGAGCTGCAGAATGCGCAATGTTGTTTATCGGTTGGTTCGGCTAAACTGACCGACGGGATAGTTAAAATTGAAATAATTGAGTCGAACATTTGAAAAATCAGAGTCGACCGATATGTTATCCAAAACCGACTTAAAATTGAACCGAAGTACTTGGTTCATTCGGTAGGCTAACTGATGTAACCAAAATGATCGAAGTAAAATATAATTTATTTTACAAAAATATATTTTGTATTTTAATTTATTTTTTGAATAATTTAAATATATATATATTTGCTCAAAATAATTATTATATGTAAATAAGAATATAAAAAATAAAGTTGAAACCAAACAAAAAATAATCAAAATTTTAAAAGTGAAAACAAAAACCGAACCGAAATATAAAATTCTGGATCGATTATTTTATTTAGGTCGGTTTCGGTGCAATACGACAGTCATTAATGTACAATGTGTATAACAATAATTTGCATGGTTTATTTGATCGGTTAGCCGAATTATCATAAATACTCAAGATGAAGTCGACTATTGTGCAAAATGTCAGTCATTAATGTGCAATTTTACAACACCATTGTGCATTGTTTATTCGATCAGTTAATCGAATTATCATAAATACTCGAAATAATTTATTATACACATTATAAAAATAAAATTATGATTTAAATATTTGTATTTAATATCTTATTTATCTTTTGTTGGTTGAAAATAAATTTTATTTATTATATAAAAAATATAAAATAATATTTTTTTTTATACAGTTTGGTTGGGTCGGTTATGTTGAAAAAAAAAAAGAATGCCTATATTGAACCGAAATTTTAAAGAACAATGCTACAAGTACATAATAAATGTACATAAAGGTGTACATAATACTCACATGGAGTGAGGTCCACTTGAATTTTTATTTTTGGTGAAGCCCACTTAATGTGAGTGTTATGTACACCTTTATGTATAATAGTATGTACTTATAGCATTTCTAAATTTTTAATAATGTAGAAAAGATATCCAAAAATTTGAAAATTTTAGTTCGGTCGGTTTCGAATCGCTTGTGTGCAATCTGCTAGTCAGTAATGTGCAATTTGTCTAGTACTATTGTGCATCTTGACAGTCACTAATGTGCGCGTTGTTTAATACTATTAGGAATTCAGCCGTTCGGAATTTTTTTTCTTCTAGTTCGACCTAAAATCGAACCGAAATAATTGAGTTATTCTGTTGGTCGATCCAATTAACCTAGAAGATCAAACTAATTTATTATTTATATTATAAAATTATATTAAGTATGTTAATATGTTTATTTAATATTTTATATCATTTTTTGTTTGCTTCAAAATGCCTAATAAATATATGTAATAAAAACTGCAAGAGAACTACTAACTAAGTCGGACACCAAAAGCCCCAACCCAAACGGAGGTTCACCCCTGCCCTACCTCGGAGACCCACACCACAACCATCTACCACTGGCACCACAACCAAGCCCAAGTCACAGAAACCCGGACCCTCGGTTGGTCTCGTCCTTAGTTAAGTAATTTGAGTAGGATTAGAATAAGGCTTGGACTTTTGCTTAGGAATCCTAGTTTGTTTTATTTACTCAACTGCTATTCACCGCCCTCCTTTTACTAGTCCCCGCCCCCCTCCCCCCCCATTTACTCTTTTGCCCTTAACCCTTTTTCAGATATTATCTCTCTAAACTTTCTATCTCTCTAAATTCTCGAACTTTCAACGAGCGATTCGAGCACCGAAAAAAATCCAAAAAAATGTCGAAAAATTCCTACGGCCTCGGCAAAGCATTCTTCTCTAGCAAGGTATTTTT
>BKCP01007615.1:109936-128965 GCA_008636005.1 Striga asiatica
AATAATATTAATAATTATAAATTATAAATGCTTATAATAATAATATTATAAGAAATAATAATAATAATTCGTAATGATAATTATAATTAAATATAATAATAATTATAAATTAGTATTAATTATAATAATTTAACTAAAAAATTATAATAACTATTATAAATCTCAACAATTATAATTATAATAATAATTAATAAAATTTATATATGAAAATAAAAATGAATTATAATCTATTTTAATAGTTATTAGAATAGTCATTACATATGAAAAATTTAATAATTATATTTCTGATTTAGGGTGTTGGCAGACCTGTACAATCTAATACCAGGGACGACGACGAGGCGTTCGATGACTATTATGATGGTTCTGGCACCCGACACACTAGAAGTCGGGGTGTCAATGCGTCCGTTCGTCGGGAGAGGGACATGGAAAGACAGGCGTTAATCGATGAGGCTCGGAGGGTATAGTTTCGTCAGGCTAGCCAGAGTTCCCGCCCCCCCGCACCAGTGCGAGATGGTCCGCAGGGATATCATTTTGAGGGCCAGCCAGATAGTTCGCGACCCCACGGAGTCCTCCCGTACGGCGAGCATAGATTTTATTATCCTGACCAGGCGGGTAGTTCGATGCCCCCGGCACCAGGACCGTACGATCAGCCGGGATATGCTTTTCCCCGCTACGCAGGGAAGTCGATACCCCCCCGCGCACGCGTACCATTACCTTATGGTCAGCAAGGGTATGCTGATGATGAGTCGTACGGCGAGAAGGAGCAGGGTTCAGAGGAGTATGACTCGGACGACTCTTCAGATGATCAGGACCACGCACAGCCTACGGGTCCTAACCACCCTCGTCCTCCTGTACAACCTGTTGGTTCGGTACAGCCGATTCTAAAGCATGTTCGTCCGGTACAGACTGTTCGTCCTACATAGGCTGCTCCTCAACGACAGACTGGGGGGCGTTTTGGCCCATCTTCATCCTCATCAGGTAAATAATTTACGTATTTATTATTGTTTAACATAAATTATTTTCACTTGATCATAACAAATTATTCGGTACTGTTAGAAAAGTATTAGCGGTCTGCTCCTCAACTACGGTATAATTATTTTGTAATTTAGATGAACCATACAATTAATTAGTTAGAAAATTATTATAATTATTTTTATTATTGTTATAATCAATTAGTAATAATGTTACATAATAAATTAGTTTAAAATTTTCATTATATTTTATTAATGTAAAATGTAACGTTTGTACAGTAATTGAAAAAAAAAAAAGAACGGAAAACTTATGAAATATGTTTTATTAAATATATGTTTTATTTAATTTATCTGCCAGCAAGTCAATATATACAGATATGTTGTATTTTAATGCAGGTACTAGCAAATGAGCTAGGACCGATGATGGTGCACCCTGGATCGTTAAAGGCCCAGTGCCCGGTGGGCCCATTGATGGGAGTGTCATCCCTAGCTTTCTAGGGCACGTCGCCTCCCGCATGTGGAGTGAGAATTTGAGGGGGCCACTGAAATGGCACAACAGACTGAGAGCGATCGAGAATCTGAAGGCTTGGCGTGAAAAGATGTCTTCCGATGCGAGAGCTCTTCTCGACCAGACCGGGCTGTCACATTTGGTCGACTCCATGCACACCCACTTGGACACCCCACTCATTTCTGCTTTTGTGGAGCGATGGCAGCCGGATACTAACTCGTTTCACCTGCCTTTTGGTGAAATGAGCATCATGTTGCACGACGTCCGGGCCATTTTGGGCATTCCAGTGGAGGGAGCCGTGGTCGCTGAGGACCCAGATTCGGACGCCTGCCATGGGCTCTGCATGTCGATACTTTCGGTCACCAAGGGTGATCTCATGAGTTCGTTCTGGCAGCGTGGTTCGGTGTCCGAAGCCGCCATTTCGGGGGCATTCAGGGGAAACGCCGGCCGGCTAGGGATGAGGCGGGTGCCTGGATGTGGGTGATGCTGGCTACCACATTGTTCGTCGACAAGAGTGGTAGTAGAGTGATCCCCAAGCTCCTGCACGAGGTGCTCGACGGCTTGGATTTGATTGGGGGTTACTCATGGGTATCGACTACGCTGACATACATGTACAGACAGCTAGGTATTGCCAGCCGAGGGGACTCTGCCCAGATGTCGGGCTGCTTGACTCTTCTGCAGTCTTGGATATATGAGTATTTCCCCGATTTTCGACCCCGGGGGCGTCTACCCATCGGTCCTGACTGTCTCGCACGATCACGCTCGTGGAGCGTAGAGAATGCGCCACGGTCAGACGATCGGCTCACAGCCATCCGTCGGCGCCTCGACAGACTCACTGCCTCCGATGTACGTGAAGTTATTTTATTTAAATTTAGTTACCCGTTATTTAAAATAATATAATTATTTTTATAAATGCTCTTATGCAATTGTGAACAGATGCAATGGTTGCCATACGGCAGCTCCAGCCCAGATGCGATAGAGCCGAGGACTCTTTATAGCGGATTGATTCGATACCGCGATGTCGTCGAGCTGTACTTGCCTGCGTGGTGTCTGCGTCAGTTGGGGTATGTCCAGACTGTCCCTCTCCCTACATACCCGCCAATCAGTGCAGTACGTGCTTGGGAGTCTAGGAACTACAAGGTTGAGCATTCTGAGGCTGCTGCAGTAGGTGCCTGGACCCAGTTCCCGATTTCTGGGACGGTCAACACCGGTATGTTGACCCCCACCACACAGGATCGCGGGGAGGCGACTGAGGATTACCTGCAGTGGTACAGTCGGGTTTCCCATCCGACTCTCATGGGCGAGGAGCTGCCGGACGAGAACGAGGTCCCAACGCGTGTCAATACCGCCTATGTAAGTTGGTTACTAAATTTTAATTAATGTTATTTCATTACAATATTTTTTTTTAATAAATTTTAGTCTTATCTTTTTATTCTTCCATTTTTTTAGTGGGTGGACCGTCTTTTGGGCATTACATCGACCATGCAGCAGTTTCTTGTTGAATGTCCGGAGGCGGCGCAAGTCGAAGAAGATTTTGCTAAGTTTAAGTTGGATGACGACAACGCCCAATAATGATGTAATGAATTTTTTTTTTAATTATTATTGTAAAACATTAAGTTGAATGATTTTATTTATTTTTATTTATTATTTGTAAAACATTAAGTTGAATGGTTTATATTAAAAATGAAAAAAAAAGTACCATTAATGCGATTTTCGATTACCCTGTAACACGAACGTATGTTCCAGCGCTTCGAGACATGCTCGTTCTCGGGTCTCTCAGGAGAACGAGCATGTCTCGAAGCGCTGGAACATACGTTCGTGTTAAAGGACAATCGAAATCGCATTAATGGTACTTTTTTTGTCATTTTTAGTACATTAATCATTCAAATTAATATATTTTTTTTTTGGCTAAACTTAAGTTGAGCTGATTCATTTTATTTTTTTTTTTATTTGCTAAACTTAAGTTGAATGAGAAGCGTCACACCACAAGTGAATAATATCGTTCTTTTATTCAAGAAGGTTTTGTTTGAACAGTATACCACAATTGCAGCCTAGACTCGTACTGATGCTCCCAACCCACAACCGATTGATCTCGGTAACGGAACCACATCCGATGAATAAGCGGTAATGGACAATCATCAGTCAAATCTAAACGAATGTAGTGTGCCACAGTACCAAGATGGCAAATGGCAATCTCACGACATGGTCCTCTCGCCGATGATCGTGCAGTGAGAGGCAACACTGTGATGCTGAATAAGTCGTGCTGCCCACCTTGCGAACCAGAGCTCAAATGAACGACAACCACATTAAATAGGGTCGCAAAGGCGTAGAGGTCCTGCGGAACTTCGAACCAGTTAGCCCGTCCACAAGGGCCGTTGCCCCACCTTACGCGACGAAGTCCGGCGTCGATATCTCTATAATAGATGTACTCGTACAATTCACGGTGGTTGTCAACCTCATTCACAATGTTGTCTCTTGCATCTGCCCAGTACTTCTGGTGACCATACACGTGACTCGCGATGACCCGAAATCCGCAGTTACCATCCGCATCCACATTCAGGTAACTCACTATGTAGTCTAACATATGTCAGGGGATACTTTGCCACATTGAAAATCCAAATATATTTGTCGGTCTAAACTCTGCAATAAATATCATAATAATTTGACGTCACAATTTATATAATCATATAAATACTTTAATTAATGCTCATCCATATTTAAAAAAAAATGTATGACCTTCATCCCCTTGTGACTGTTGAGAAGACGAACTTGTCTGTCCACGCGAAGAAGTGGTCGTACGGCTCGATTTCCGACCTCGCGATCTATCGTTGTACTAAAAAACAGATGGTTTACGCTTAGTTGAATTAGTTTTCTTGGGACGACCTCGCGGGTCATCCTTAACCTCAGGTTCCGCATAATCCTGTTGGTCTGGGTAAAGGTGACTGTACATGAACTGATTCACGTATCGCATCGTCGCGGGATCGCGAGTTTCAACCTCACTCACAAGCGTCTGAAAGAACTCCGCATCTGACCATGCAGCTTGGTTCGCCTGGCTCTGATGACCAGTCCCTACAAGTATACGATAAAAAAGTCAATGAATTTAACCAAATAATGTATTTTAATATAAAATTATAAATAAAACATTAATCTTAAATTACCTGGCTCTAATATCTCGAGCGTTCTCCAGAGCTGGTGAATCATTCCGAGATCAATCGGAATGTCGAAATCAACTGCGTTACGGAGCAGGCAGGCACAAGGAAGTCTATGAGTGAGCTGCAATACACAGCCGCAGCTAGTGTAAACAGCGGTGCCCAAGCCGTGCATCCTCGTAAGCTCAGCGTCCAATAAACTCAGACAGTAATGCGAGACCCTCAGTATCACGCTCGCGAAAAGGATTCCCTTATACCGTGTATTCTTCTTAGATCTCGAGGCCTCAAGCGCCGTCCTGATAATACGTTACATAACTTTAGATTATAATTAATTAATGCAGTAATATAATAACGCATTTAAAAATTGCAGTAAGTACTTGAGCGCGCCGCTGGACGTCTGAAGTCACTCCTTCAACACAGAGTGGGCACTCTCCACCCTACAGGAAGTTGTGTTTCCAAAATGTGTCACTCGGTTGGTCCAAGCCTTCACAAACTTCTCGCAGTGCCCTAACCATGTGCCCTCCACATACCGTATCACCTCTGGAGACTTCGAATATTTTGCGTGCAGCTCGACAACGGCATCGGTGTAGGCATCGAACGTACTGGCCTCTGCAATCGTCTTCCACGTACTGTGCGTGAAAATCTCCGAGAATTTTTTACTCTTCCCAAATAGTTTGTAGGCTCTGGCTTTCACATCCTTGTTGATGTGCCACGTGCAGAGTAAGTGGGCTGATTCAGGAAAATGCCTCTGAATAGGAGTGAGTAAACCCAACTCTCTGTCACTGACAACAACATAAGGATATACGCTTTGGCCTATCAGTAGTCTCAACTTCTCTAGAACCCAGTCGTAACTGGCCTCTTTCTCGTCCCTGATGAGCGCATACGCAATTAGGAAGTTCTGGTTGCACGGCGTCATCCCAATCATCTCGACCAACGGCATCTTTTACCTGTGCAAATGAGACCAAGAAGACAAAAAATATAATCAAATAAAAGTTTACTTAATCAAACACACTATTTAAGATTCATACCTGTTGGTTTTATGCGTGGAATCTATGCCGACATACCAGTGATATGTCCGGAATAGATTGATCGACGCAGGATGGGCCATGAATATATGCGTCAACGCTTTCGTGTTCGGATCGGATTCTGCATAAACTGTATACTCGCTGCTCACGGCCAAATGCATAAGCTGGGAAGGAATGTCTCTACCGTCGGAACTATCTCTCCGCAGCTTATCTCTAAAGTTATATACCTGTCACCGATTAGCGTTAATTATAATGATTATTATAATTTAAAACAAAAAATTATTATATTAATAAATAAAAAAGTATATTAATGCGATTAATTTGATAAAAAAATTATTAACTATCACAATAATAATACATTAGTAAATATAATAAAATTTATTAATTATTACAATAACTTTTACATATAAAAAATTACTAATTATCATAATTAACTTCAAAAAGTTAATGAAAACATATATTACAAGATATAAATATATATACCTGCCGCACATGAACGTTGTCTCCCGGATTCTTTTCCTTCAGCGCGGCCATAATTATTGCCGGGGCCACCTGAGCGTCCGTCATATCACGAACAATTTTCTTAGATGAAGCGCTGAGGCCGCTCAACTGGCGATGACCCTCAGGATACACAGCAAATGCATGGTTATGGTAGCCTTTCTCTTCATTGCTAAATCTACAGATCCTCCAATATGGAGCGCCGGACACCTTTTTTACTTTGATCTCAAAATTGCAGCCGCACTTATTCGTTTTTGTCTTTCTAGAATTTTCGCCTGTGCCTCTGTACCATTCGCCTCTATGGCACTTCAAAAGTCTGACCGTTTTCTTTTTGTGACTCGAAATTATTAATATGAAACCATTCAGCATTGCCTGGTGTTTTGCAGCTTCAATAGCCTCCTGAGCACTATTATATAATGTACAGGTATCGAAACGCAGACTGTAACTAAGACTAATATGTAATATAATAATTCTAACTCGTAAGATAATATCTAACGTCTAATTTATATTATAATCAACATGTAACATAATAATTTGTAACTCCTTACACGATACTATCTAACGTCAATTTACAACATAACCAAGACTAACATGTAATATAATAATTTCTAACTTGTAACACGATAATATCTAACGTCCAATTTATATTATAATCAACATGTAACATAATAATTTGTAACTCCTAACACGATAAACGTCCAATTTATAGCATAATCAAGTCTAAAATGTAACATAATAATATAGTCCAATTTATAACATAATTATTTCGAATATATAACATAATAATTTAAAAAAAAAAAATATGTCCGGCCAGCCGAACCGGACGGACCGATTCCAACCGGCCGTCGTTTTCGGACGGCTTTTAAGCCGTCCGGCCGACCGGTTCGGACATGGCCCGTCCAACCGGCCGTACTTTTCGGACGAATTTTAGCCCGTCTGGACCGGCCGGCCGGACGGCTTAAAAACCGTCCGATTCCGGCGGTTGGACGGGCTAAAAGCCGTCCGGTTCGGACGGCTGGACACAAAATTTTTCGTACCTCCGAATTTGACGACATTTCACCGTACACTTTCCTCTGAGATGTTTAGAAAAAATGAGAAGGGCAAAATTGTCCAAGGGGGGCGGTGACTAGTAAAATGGGGGACGATAAATAGTACCACCCTTTATTTAAATAGTAGAGTTTGGGTCTCTTAGTGGGGAGAAAAAGAATAGAGGAGCCTTTGACTTAGGAAGGAGAAATTCTAATCCGTGTTTGGCGGCAATTGTTTCCAGTTCTTCTCGTTTCTTTTTTTTTTCAATTAATTATCAACTAGTACTACACCTATGTACTACACGGGTGCATGAAAAAATTAATTTGAACAAAAAAAAGTAAAAGAGTTTAGTTATTATAAGTAATATACACAATAAATAAGTGGAAGTTTCATAAAACAAAAACTAACTTCTAACCTATTACTAACCATGTCGCCAACCATATAATCTCTATATATATATATATATATATATATATATATATATATAAAGAGAGAACCTATTTACCAAAAATAGTAGCAGAAAAAGTCAATCACCATTTATTGCATTCTATTTTCGACAGTTTTTGAATTTTCTTTTTAAATTATTACAAAAAAATAATCCACTATATATGCACCCTAAATTCATGGGTTTTGTGGATTTAATTTAGGAAGATTTCAAATGGTTCTTAAAATTTTGCAAAAGTCAAAATTCTTTCTCATTTTTTATTAAAAAGTAAATAATAATCATAAAACGAGAATTTCGAATTAGGAAAAATACTATCACATATATATTTTTCTAATTGCAACAAATCTATTGTTTATTTAAAAAAAATCGGATTGCATAGAAATCAGGTTAATTTTGCTAAAATTCAGCATGACAATTTTGTAAAAGTCAAAATTCTCTCATTTTTTATTTAAAAAAACTTGCTTATCATAAAATCAAGAATTTCAAATTAGGCAAAATATTGTAACATGTATATTTACCTAATTGCAAATAAATTATGTTTATTAAAAAAAATCAGATTGCATAGAAATCGGGCAATTTCAATTTGAAAATTATATAATAATACTTTATCCTTTGGTTACTACTTTCTTTAGTTTGGATGTTAACATAAAACAAAGTCACATAATATGAATTTGAATTCAAAATGAAATCGAGCTGGAACATCCTAAAAATTTGGGTTTTCTTTAATCCTCTAGAATACAAATTTGAAATTGATTGCATACACGTACGCAATTTTTCCCTTCCTTAAATTAAGGGATTTACAATTTTAAAATAACTAGTACGTACCACGTGCGCTGCACGAGACATAAATATTAGATGTGTTATTTTCACAGGCTTTGTCTGTTTAAGTATATAAAGCAATAGAGTTATCATTTATTTCTACCTCTTTTAATCAACGTTACGTGTAATAAACAATAAGGCCATAATCTATTTTGCACCTCTTTTAATCAGCGTTGTTTTTTTAGTCAAAATTTTAAATATGAGCATGTTAGGGTTAGCTTCTAAAATAAGTAATATAATACCTCGCTAACACATTTATACTAATATAAATTTGATTTTAGTATATATATTTATTCTTTGATATAAGAGAGAATAACAATTTTACTTATTCTTGTTCACCATATAATACTTAATTATTATTTTATTATAAATTTTGTTGTTATATAATGTCATTATTATTTATAAAGTTATAGAAGTTGTACGTCTTCTTTTTCTTTTTATTTATCTAATGAAAAATATTTAATGCACGTTAGTATTATTTATTTATGTAATCAATTTAAAATATGTAAATAAATTTAAAAATAAATAGTGTAAGGATTTATATTTCGCATTATAAGTATATTTAAAATTAAAAACTCAATCCCTTCTATGATCAAGGTTTTTCTAATTCGCATTATAAGGATTTATAGTTTATTTAGCATACTCTGCAATGAAAACATATTTTACAAGAATTTAATTATAGAAATAATCAAAATAAAAAAATGAAAAAGAAATAATAACGGGTACCAATAATATACAAATAAATTCTAAAATATAGTTAATATATTTCAATTTTATTTTTTTACCATTAGTAAAACTATTTAATATATCTGGTCACTATCTCTAAAATGATAAATTATATTAATTTGAAGAACAATTTATTTTTTATATTTAACAAAATAAAACTTAAGAAAAAAATATATTGGTAAAGATTAATTCACAACTTGATTTTGCCTAATTACTTGGAAATTTTTTTTTTTACCTAACCTGTTACGATTTTTATAAATATTTTTGGATAAAATTGATTATTTGTGAAAAAAAATAATATTATGGTTAGAACTTAAAATATGGTGTAATATTTATCTTAACCAAAATATTTTCAATAGGGATCGCGGAAATCAATCTTATAATTTATTATAATGAATATAAATGAAAGTGCTACAACATTAATAAAATAATATTTATCTTGACCAAAATATCATCAACATGAATCATGGAAAATCAATCTTGTAATTTATTATAATAAATTTCAATGAAAATATTGTAGATATTATTGTTTAAATAATTTTCGATCATATCTTATTTGATCTTACTTGATAACGTGTATATGGAAGCAATTAATGAATATGTTTAAAAAGTTTCCAAAAATGGTATGCATTAAATGTTTCCTAAATTTTTTGCTACTATTTTTAGTAAATGGTAATTCTTATTATATATAAAGATAGATAGATAGATTATACGAAGAATCCGCATAAATGGAATTCTTATTAGATATATATGATAAGGCTATAAATTATCAAGAAAGACGTTTTACAGTCTCCGTTATATTTGGCTATGCAAAATTTATAAAACCAATATAAACCATATCATATATATCCTGCTAAATAATTTAATTGATTTATTTAAGTTTATCTAGAATCTTAATATATATAGGTTTCAAGTGTTTATTTTCTTAGGTACGTATACACGGAGGTAGGTTGTTTTCTGTCGATGGAGCTTCAGCCTGAGTCTTTTAATTTCCTTCGGCACTCGGGGGCAGTGGTTGTTACCGTCAGATTTAGCCAAAATGCACATGAACATAGATAAAACGACACATAACACCATTAATTTACATTTGTATTTGATTGTATAACATTCACGACCAATTTTATGTAGCTGTTTCACGCGCTACGAATCTTAAGGGTTTAAAAATTATAATTTGTGGCGGTAGATGATGTACCAAACTCCAAACAAATAATGTTGTGTACAAAGATGTGTTTAATAATATATAAGTTACATTTTGTTTTATCCAATACATGCGTTTTACGTTCTTCCAATCATCCAATTATCTAAATCTAAATGCTTACCATAATAAAACTACCTCGTGCATCGCACGGGTACCGCACTAGTGAGGAGTAAAATAGTGACTTGAGCTTTTGATGGTGAGAGTTTTGACCCTGAGTTTTTTATCAAGCCGAACTCAAACTCATTAACTAGGTGAATTGATAAATGAACAGAGAGGTAAACGAAATTATATAAAAATCTATATTTTTGAGCTTTAACGAGATGAGTTGAGATTACGAGTGACTCCTTTCGTTTATCAACTTTCTTTATGTATTAATTTGTCTCGATCTTAAGATTTTTCCGTCTGTTACTTCGCCGGTACTATCGATGAATAAAGGCATAATTAAATATAAATTATTTTAGGAAAAAATATTTATATTTAATTAGAAAAGTTAAACAAATTTTGGAGAAAGAATAATATATTTTTCAGATTGTAAATTAGTATGATATAAAATGTAATTATTAAAATTAATATGATAAACAATAGTAAAATAAAGAATGTAAATGAATAAGTTAATAGTAAACTTCGTTAAAAAAAATTATATTAATGATTGATTTTTATATTTAATTATATTAATAGGATCAAGAAGAAAAATGTAGGATAGATGATTAGGATTTAAAAAAAATATCCAATTGTTCCTTTTCAAAATATTATCTAACAATACATTTTTTTTTTCTAAAATTATATTTTCTCAATTATTTCATTATTTCACTTTGTTCCATGGTGAAATTCAAAAGTTATGGTTGATTGAAACATCTATATATATATAATTGCTGGCAAGATTCAATAAATTTTATTCAACCAGCATTTAATAATAATAGAGTTCATTTAATAAAAATATGTGTTTATTTAATAAAATATGTTCATCATTTAATAATAATAAGTAACTTTCAGTTAAACAATTTATTTTGACATGTCCCATTTTGGATGGCGTCCATTTATGTAACGCCTTTTTATGTCTTGAATATAAAATATTTTTATTTTATTTTGTTAGTATATATTTTTTGGTATTATATAAATACATATTTCATAACTAATTAAGAATGATTACAAATATTTCTATTTTCTATTCCAGTCATACAATAATAAAAAAAATATATTTTTTCGACTATTACAAAGATAGATCAAATATTTTGAAAAGTCAAATGCACGGGGTAAAACTAGTAAATATGGAGATTGTCAATCTCATATATTTGGTGATAAGTCATTAATTTTTCTTATGACATAATTAACAAATTATAATTTGAAGGTTAACCAAAAAAAATAAAAAAATAAATCCCTTTTGTTACTGAAAAAAGTGTAACAGAAGTTACAGAACACGGAATTTTTTACTAACAAAAAATATAGACAAAAAAAGAATAAAAAATAAGTGGACAAAAATCGAAAATTCGTATTCAGCAAATATATTTTTAATAGAAAAACATATTTATACAATACGGTTTATTGAATTTTCCACAATAAACTGTATTCATCTAAAACGTTTTAAAATAGAATAATTAATTACCTTAATTAAGTAATTAATCAAACATAAAAAGTATTAGTAAAATACGTTTTTTTACTGGGAACAAAGAAAACGTATTTTCTTAATGCATTTTATAATTCATTTTTTTGTACAATTTAATTTAAACATTAAACCGTATTTCAAAATTACGTTTTGAAAAGGAAAAAAAAAATTAAAATTTATATGAATGCAGAAAAAAAAACTTTAAAAAAATTGGTAAAATAGAAATAATAAAAACGTATTCAAGTAATACGTTTTTATGTGAAAATTACATTGACCGTATTCCTGGAATACGTTTTTTATAAAATCAATTTTAACCTAAATCAATTTCATTAAAAACGTATTTCAGAAATAAGTTTTCTGAGAAAACTTTAATTCCTAAATCATAAAATCGATTTTACCCTAAAATCAATTTGGGGCAATTCAATTTGGATGAACACGTATTTGAAAAATACGGTTTTAGCAAAAAGTTGTACAGTAAACGTATTTGGAAAATACATTTTCTAAGTAAAAGAAATGAAAACGTATTAGTGAAATACGGTTTTAGCCAAAATCCCTAGTAAACGTATTTGAAAAAAAAAACTATTAGAGATCATTTCACAACCAAATATACCTGTTCACAACAAAATATACTTGTTTGAGCAACTAATATTAACATATTCGCCCAATAATAATCCAACATACACTATAAACAAACAAATGAAACACAATAATTTGTTGAACAAACAATATATACAAAACGGTATAATTCGGGTTATACAGACAATCCAACAATTCAAAATGAACACAAAATCCACGAATTCAACACAACTTATTAGAAAGGAGTGTATGGATCCCTAGGCCTGCGCAGTCTGGACCCCTTCCGAGTATATACCATGTGAGAAGAAGACGAAGCTTGAGGTGTGAGAAGCGTGTCAGTTTGAAAAGCTTGCGCATTTTCATCTTCTTCATCTGAGTAATTCAATTGAAAAAAGAAATCATAAATTGGACTGAAAAAAAAATTGTAAATTTAAAATTCTCACCTTGTTGAGGCTCGGGCAGGTTGGAGGTGCTGGGCGGACGGCTGAGCGCGGGGAGGTCTTCTACCCCCACCAATGTTGGGGGCGGGTTGATGCCTGGTCGTGTGTGACTGTGTCCTCATGGGGCGAATGTATTCATCCTGAGAGAAAACTTGACTGGACGGCCCCCCATGTGGAACACCTTGGCCCCGAACAGTCAGAGAAGAGAAGGCAAAGTTGTACGACTGTTGGAAGGCGGTCTGCGCTTCTGGAGAGATTTGAGTTATTAATGGTTGAATATCGGATAATGCGCCATAAACCCCTCTGTAGTCCAGAAGTCTGTAAATAAAATTCATAATAGTTAGTATGAAACACCAAAAAAAAAATAATAATAATACTAAACACAAATAATGAACACTTACCTGACAGCCTAACTGCTCAGCAAGTGGCTGATACCTGCCCTCCTGTTGGAACACCGGGTAATTGGCAGAGTTATTGATGAATCTCATAGTCCTGCTGTGAAACCATTCAAGGTAATCCTGCTCCGGCTGTAGATAGTCGTACACAGGGGCAACTGGGAGGAGACGTTTTTTTTCTTCGGTCCACGAGCTCAGAAACGGTGCATGGAATGCGGCCGAATCATAAAATGCCCTCCCAGTCATCCCCTGACCTCTGTGGTGTGTGTCTCAATCTCGCTCATCCCGAATGATCGGATTTTGGGGGATGGACTGGCGACACCCAAATTGACAGAGGACCCTATCAGGCAGGTGTACCTCCCGGGTGTTCCAACTGAAGATCCACCCCCGGTACATCCAAAATTGTGGATCTTCTGTGCATGCATCCAGGAGAGTGTCATCCTCCAGGTGCATTCGATAGGGCTGCCAATTGAACTGTAAAAAAAATAACATAAAAAAAAATAACAATTAAATTAGTAATTAAGTTATTACAAAATTAAAAAAAAAAGATAAATCAAGCAATAAGAATTAAGAATATTACATCATTCTCTCCCAGCCCTGTCAATTGATCCCGGTAGGCGACCAATGTATTGGTTATGTTTGAATTCTTTTTCTGTCCCACTCACCTTAAAAATCACAGAAAAAAAAGTTTGTAATCACAAAATTTGATAATGAAAATAATGTACGGATTAAATAAAAATAAAGGTGATTACCTCGCTCCCAATGGACAATCAGGCAGAGTATCAAACATACTGGCCTTCACTATTGGGCGAATACGAGGGATATGCTCCCATGCCCAAACCTACACAAATGGACATTAATTTTATTATTAGGTATTAGTCGAATTAAGAAAAAATAAAAAAATATTAAATTTTCAAATAACAATTAAATAAATTTACCTGGATCAATTGAACACAGTTCTTGATCCACTTCTCTTTGGCCTTGTACGAGGTTGACAACGCTCTATATACTCCGTTCAAGAGCGTTGAATCCCAGTTGTACCCCTTAATAGCATCTATGTCCTCCAGCAGCTTGAGCCAGTAAAGTGGGACGCCATTCGCCCGCTGGTCGGGGAAGATGAAGGACCCAACGCACCAAAAGCGAAGGGCCCTCGCCCTCCGCTCGTACACGATGTCCGGTTCTCCTTCTTGCAACACACGGTTGCATTCCACCTCTAACCCTCCATCATTCATATACTGGCCTTTAATGTCCCAAGACTTTGGATCATGTGCTGCTTGCTCGGCCTCGGTGGTGGGAGGATCCTGAGAGTGGTTTTTCTATATTAAAATTGAGTTGACATATATTTAAAAAAAAATCTATGAAAAAATATACCTGAACATAGGGCTCAAACCCTAGCAAGTCCTTGCACCTCTCTCGCCACCGTAGGGGTGATAGATCTAAAGTCACTCCCACAACAGCAGCTCTATTGATTGGCAGACCGAACAAGACATGTACGTCCTGGAGCGTGATGGTGGCCTCGCCGAAATCGAAATGGAAGGTTTTCGTCTCTGGGCGCCACCTCTCCACGAGAGCAGTAATGAGGCTGTTGTCGGCTTGAATTCGGCCCATTCGAAACAAGGGTCCGAAACCAGTCCGGTCGATGACCTCCCAAACCGACCGTGGCTGGCTTGACAAAGCCTCCCAGAACTGACCGTCGAAACGGCGGTTTGTAAGCATCGTGTCACGAGCTCCCGACGCATTATCAAATACCGCCTGTGACCGGTGGCGGTACTGGAGATATAGAAGAGTGCCACCCCTCGGACTGGGATGGACATTGTACTGTTGAGGCTGTGAAGAGGACGATGAAGCCATTTATCTACAAACAATACAAAAAAGAAAATATTAGGACTAAGGTTATTTATTAAATTAATGATTGCCTGATGTTTATTTATGAATTCTAAATAAATTAGAAGGTATGAAAGAAATTTTTTTCTTAAAAATTTAAATAAAGTGAACCAATATAAAGAGGACGTAAAATGTCATTAATTAGTAAAAATTAGAGTTTACAATTATCTTATAATATATACTATATGTTATATAATATATGTTATATTTTCACGTTCGAACAGTCTTATTAGTAAGTTCACGTGCGAGAAGTCTTTTAGTAAGTTATATACTATATGTTATATACTATATGTTATATGTTATATACTATATACTATATGTTATATGTTATTTGTTATATACTATATGTTATATATTATATACTATATACTATATGTTATATATTATATACTATATATTATATACTATATATTATCTAATTAAAATCACATAATTAATTTAAATAGGTTCCTTTCGGCGAACATGAGAAAATGTGCCATTCAAATCCGACCGAGCCGCCCGACCCAGAAATCCAAACCGAGCAAGCCAAGGGCAAGGCCAGGACTGCAGGCCGATCTCGCGCGCGCGTGACCGTCTCGTGGGTAGGTGTAAGTCGCGAGTTTTTTTTTTTATTATTATTTTTTATAGAAAACGTATTACAGAAATACGTTTTTTAATATTTAATGGTTTTGAAAACGTATTTGAGAAATACGTTTTTAGCTGTTATATGAAAAAAAAAAACTTGTTCTTTCTATTATTTCACCATTTAAAAACCTGTTACACATATTCAGAACAACCAGCTACACCAAAAATACACAAAAAAATCAACTCATATACAGTCCAACATAACAAAAATATATCATCCAAACATAGTCCAACAAATCAAAGTAAACAATAAAAAAAAATAGTCCAACATAACAAAAATAAACAAGAACAAATCTAGTTTCCTCACTCATCACGGAGTATAGATATATCACTGCGAGGATGTGAGGACGGACAGTCATCCACAAAATGCTCTGGATTACCACATCTACTACACTGTCCTCTATCATTCCGGCAGCGTGCCCGACGATCCATTTGCATGCGATGACGCTTCGTTTGCACGCGACTGGGTCCAGCCTTCGTGATGATCCTCTCCCAATGTGGTAGTAAGTTCCATCCGACCGGCGGCCATGTGTCTGGATCACCAATTGGAGCAAAACTCCAATCAGAAAATTGAGCTACCCAGTTCTCCGTCCAAAAGTGAGGATCGTACAAGAACTTTGGTGGAGCCCCAAGTTGAAGACACATAGCTATAGCATGAGAGCATGGTTTCCTATGTGTCTACCACTTCAGACAACTACAACGTATCTAGTCGTACGAAACCTTATACTTGTTTATCGACATTGAATTATATTTATAAACAACTAAAAATTTTAATGAACCAAAATAAAAAAAAATAAATAAATTATACAATAAATAAATAAACCATATACCTTTTGTCCCCTCTACCATGATTCCGTAGACCGGTTGTCACCTTGTACAGGGATCTCTCCGCGTTTGCACATTGCACCTTATGAGTTGCGGCCGTAGTCTCCAATTCGCAATATTGACATAGTGGGCACTAGCAATGACATTACTGCATCTCGTGGACTTCTTTTGTTCCTACTCAAACAAGTCCAGAGTTTTCATGAATGTGGCGTGTACCAAGCTCGGCAGGGCAAGAACCTAACACCTTTCAGGACATTGTTGTAACTCTCGGACATATTGGTTGTCAATGTACCACATCTACGTCCTCCGTCTCCAAACAGGGTCCACTTGTTCAGAGGAATTTCGAACAGGTAATCGTATGCTTCTGGATTAAAATCCGAAAGCCACTCTCGTATCTGTTGAAATTTTTGCTCTGAAACCTGTGAACCTAACTCCCAACACCAATTTGGAGGCATTATCTTTATGGTGGCCGGTGTGAAATATTGTCGGATTTTCTTACTCCTGAACCTAGTAACCACGTTGCTCCGAAGGTGTCGAAGACAAATTCGGTGATATGCAGCGGGTTCTTGCCAAACTTCCAATGATTCCACGACACTCTGTAAGCCCGTATCCCTGTCCGAAAGATAGCATATCTGTCTGTCGCCGAGAACATGTTGCCGGAGATTTGTCAGGAAAAATGACCAGCTTTCCCTGCTCTCTTCATCCACAATCGCATAGGCGATTGACAATAGCCGCTTATTCGCAGTCTGTGAAACGGCCACAAGCAGCTTCCCCTTGTACGAGCCATGCAAATGTGTGCCGTCCATGCTAATTACCGACGGGCATCTTTGGAAGGTCTGAATGACGGGACCAAACGCCCAGAAAACAAATTTGAATTCTCTGTGCTGATAGTGGGCCGCCATTTCCCCACCCTGCCATTTCCACTGTACAACTGTAGTGGGATTCGCTCTTTGAAGCGCCGGAAAAAACCTGCACGTTACAAAACGTAATCGTCAATACATAAACATAATGACAAATAACACGTACATTTGTAATAAATTTTTTCTTATTGAGGGAGTTGTGCGAAGTTCGATTCCCAAGTGCCATACAAACGACCGATGGCTTTTTCCTCTCGTGCCATGCCTTCTTATAGCTCACATTGACTTTCCAACATTTTTTAACATCCGCCTGGATCAGGCTAACACTGTAGTCGAGTTTCTTTTGAATCTTGGTCATAACAAGATTTGAAATCATTGTGGCGGTTAATTTCTGTGGTCATTTTTTTCGACTTCTTGCATACAACTGTGCCTTTCAGTCCATTCCGTTACTTCCCACAGTTCATGAACCCGTGTGCAGTGCATCACCCAAGCCCTCCACGGACAAGGTTGATCTTCTTTAGATTTGCACACCACCTTGAATGATTTCTTATTCGAATATGTTGTCTTAACCTCCCTCAACCTACTAACGTTCCAATTCATGATACCCATCTGTGCTTCTTCCTTGGACTGGAAAACAGTACCCAAACGGATAGTCTCAACATTTCCATTCCAACGTAGCAGAGCATGCTCTTCCCGGTCTAAACACGACGGTGTTGGGTTCGATAGTACCGTACGGGCTGTACGCAGCGGAATTTAAAATTTTTAAAGTAAGTATTTATCGTATAAATACAACACCCGTACATACTAATTGCGAATTAACAGATCGTCATCTTTAAAATATGCATCATATACAAATTTTGATTTGTTATAATAAAGTAAATACTAATACGAAATATTTACCGAGTGTCTTGAACTCCTTCAACAAAGATGTGGATTGTGGGAATCGGTTCCCGGTTGTAACTTCAACGGCTTGAGGTTACTCGCTTTAGGAATCCAAATGTCTTCCCTCTAATCGTATCCACCCTATGAAGCCCGGTTCCGACGACCTTTCTTCGCTAGTAGAAATGTCTCGGTTTTCTTGTATAGGAATATATATATATATATATAAATATAATTTGGGAATTATCAAGAACACTTTCTTGAAATATATGAAGAACACTTTCTTCTCTCTTTGATTTTCTCACAAAATCACTTCACATCTTTGCAAACATTTTGCATCTATTTATACTAAACATTTTAGCATAAAATAATTAATATTTAGTAATATTTAAATAAAATCAAATTTTATTTAAATAGTATTTACTAACCATTGACTTTGAAAATAATAAGATATGTTAAGTAGTTCAAACAACCATTAACAACCATTTTATTATAATCATATTTCTTATTTTAATCCTTAAATCATATTTAAAGATATAAATAATAATTGGATAATAAATCTTGAGAATCTTTCTCAA
>BKCP01007615.1:129831-171683 GCA_008636005.1 Striga asiatica
TTTCAAGGTATGTTCCATGATCACCATCTCTATGCGCAACCATACCTTATAACCATAAGTGATCTAGGGATTTTATCTTAAGTGCAATTATAAGATAAATGCTTTCTCTTAAGATAAAGAAATGCCTTATTCATAATATAATTCCAATAGACTGTATTTACAAGTAGAATACGTCCAATTAGATTGGAACGCCGGGTACCCTACTCTAACAGACGGGTCCCACTCACCCATCTCGCGATACACCTGCTGACCGCTACTAGGAAATGAGTGTTCTTCAATAAATTCTGGTTCACTCTCCCCGTTAATTGATCTATCCGATTCCGTTTCCGAGGTATCATCTGTGAAATCGTCTTCACCAAGAATGAAATCATCATCACTTTCTTCCTCATTATTGCATTCTCTAACTGTTGATCTTGTCCCTTCGCCAAAATTACGAACATGCGAAGTGGACGTACCCTCATCAGCCACTCCCCCGTAAAAAGAGGCAACATCCTCAAACTGCGTAACCTATGTAGGTGCCTGCGTAACCTGCTTTAACTCTAAATGCAAATACACATAGGAGAAAGGAGGAAAATAATATATCCACTGAAGAGCACTATCAGCATTCAGGTTTCCAATATTCCACGAACCATCAGGTTGGTTAGTCAGTAAACTAATCTCCTCAATTATCCAACCATTTCGACGAAACTCAAAATTTTCATAAAGCATATCTACCAATTGTTCAAATGATATCTTCTCCCTAATGCTAAATGAACCATCCGGAGAGTTTTTAAAATATGAAAAATCAAATAACAACTCCTTGGAATGATTCCAATATACATTAACAAAGTATGGTCCGATAAACGCCATTTATACCTGTTGCAAAAAACACTTTCAATTCTTCCCAATTACAACAACACATACTTTCTAACCCAACACCCAAAAAATTCAATTATTCTTTAATCATTCCCACAACCAAAAATAAAATTCAAATTTTTTTTACTAAAATTAAATTTTCAATTAATACTACAACATTAAAAATAAAATCACAAATTCTTTTATCAAATAATCCTCAAAAACCCTAATACTCATAATCCATCAATAACATATAATACACTTTCAATTCTTCTCAATTACAACAACACATAATTTCCCAAAAAATTCAATTATTCTTTTATCATCCCCAACAAAAAAAAAAATTAAAAATTCAATGATTTTTTTACTCAAATCAAGATAAATATTTTCAATTACTACTACAATAACAAAAAAAAATCACCAATTCTTTTATAAAATTACTCTCCAAAACACTACTTCTCATAATCCAAACATACAATACAAATCATCCAATTTTCGGAAAAATTCTCAACATACACCAAAACCCATCATCCAAGAACAATGCATAATCATTTAACACAACTATTAAATCGATAATAAATCTTTTCTAAACTATACTCATCAAAACCAACACTGTTTTGTTCGCGCAGAGTGGTGGAGGAGAAGATTTTTTCGTACTTATATTTTGTTAAAAACTGTATTTTTCAAATACGTTTTTATTTTTTTTTATTATATTATGAAACCGTATTTCTGAAATACATGTAAAAAACATAAATTGATTTAGGGTTAATAGAAAACGTATTTCAATAATACGTTTTATTTTAATTTAAATTTTTCTTAAAAATTAATTAATAGTTTATTTACGGTAAAAACCGTATTAATGAAATACGTTTTATAAAACCTAAATTGATTTAGAGTGTTTATAAAACGTATTTCAGTTATACATTTTACTCAAATTTCATTATAGTAAATTGAATTAGGGTTTAACATTAATTTATGGCTTTGGGTTTTAAATTGATTTGAGGTTTTCAAGAAAACGTATTTCTTAAATACGGTTTTAAATTAAAATTAGATATATAATTTTCAATAATATATTTTTTAAATAATTAAACAAATTTAATTTGAACACCTATTCAAAGAATACGTTTTATTAAAAAATTATATTAATAAAACATATTTTGTAAATACATGTTTTTTATTTCGGTTATTCCATTTTTTTCGTTTTTTTTTTCCACTTATTTTTCAATTTTTTTTTTTAATAAATCACCCTACAGAACACGGCTGGAGAAGAAAACACATAATCATCTCCTCCGCAGTCCACACTTCCGGCTCTCAGTAACATCTCCGATTTTCAGACGGCAATCGGCGGCCAGCGTGACGAACTTGGTGCCTCAATACACGCTCCAAAGAGGTAAGTCCTTCCTTCCCAATCGTCCAATTTCAATTGCCCAAACCCTAAATCCGTAATCCCTTAGTATGTATTTTGTTATATTGGTATGGAAGCTATGATTTTAGATTCTAAAGGATTAGAGAGGCTCTAATTAGTTGTTGTTATGCCACAAATTTGATATCCCTTTGCTGAATATTGATTTTCTTTAATCGCTTTGCTGGAATTTCCAAATGTGTGCTAGAAGTTTTTATAGTTTTTTGTGCTTTAAATGATTGAAAGGTATTGTAAGGGCTCTGTTTTTCTGCGCATTGTTTTGTTCTGTGTATAAATAAATTGTTCGATTTTCAAATTTGATTCTTGGCTGATTTGTTACCTTTTTATCTGATTCTAGAAAGAAATGTGGTGAGAGAATGATGAATTCTCCGTTATGTATAAGAATTTCATACGAAATGTTATGAGCGGCGTTTAAATTCATGAAATTCTGATGTCGTCGAGCATTTATTTTCCCAAGGAATATTGAGATTATCATTCAAGGATCTGAACTTCGTTATGTGTAGAAGACATTATTTGATTATATCTCTGTAGGTTTATTCCTTTTTTTTTGCTTTCAACATATTCTGAGTTTGTTCTCATTTCTGTTTCATTGATGGAGAAAATTTTTGTTTCAATAAAGTTTAACTCTTGTAGGATAAATTTAGAACAAACTCAGAATATAAGTTAAGGGAGAAAGTACAATTAAGGAACAGAATTGTTTGTTTGTTATTATCAAGAATTTTTTCTATCCCTAGCTATTAGCTAATACTACTACTTTGTCAACTCAAGCACATTCCATTATCCACCAACCAACTATATAGATTAGGGAGTATATCTTATATAGTAAATACTAGTATAACATGTAATTGTACTGGCATTGAACCTCGTATATCCTTTAAACTTGGGAGCTGCCACAGCTGCGGCCAGACAACGCTATTCTCATAACACTTTCCGCCGTCGGCGCTATGGGAGAAGCTACAACGTACACTCTGCCGGAAACCGTCCGTTCGATCGTGTTTAAAGAATCCGAGAGGTTGGATGGCGCCTACCCCAAAATCGAGGGCTACGATTTCAACAAGGGCGTCAATTACGACGAGCTTTTCAAGTCCTTCGTTCGAACTGGATTTCAGGCCTCCAACCTTGGCGATGCGTTTCAGATAGTTAATGAAATGGTTTGTTCTCTCTCAACTGGGTTGTTATCTCTAGCCAATTATAAGAAAGAAATAGCGTACTCATCGTTATGAAATTCATAAGTGGAATGATTTAACATGTGTTTGCAATAAACTTGCCCTGGCCCGAAGGAGGGCTTAGTTTTTGTGTTAAAAGTTTTAAATCTGTTGATTGTTCAGGCGATAAGAAAGGGACCAGGATGTAGAAATGTTGAATGGAACCTGTAGCTGGGCCTTAATTTGGAAATTTGGAGAAATACCATATTGTCTCTGTTACAAAAATGCCACTTTTGTCAATACAACCAAAAAAAATTATGGAAACCAACTGTTATTACTACTGAAAGAGTATTCTTTGCAAAGAGGAAGTGAAAAGGACATTGTAGGACATTTGTTTTATGAACTATGACATTCTGGGGTATTGCCATGCCGAAAACCTTAATTTTCTATTGCTCATATTTTATTAACTTTGATTTGCTCTTTCGTTTTGTACTAATCCAAGGACTGTCGAGCTCATTACATGCATTATTAGTTAATAGGCCTTTAATATGTTTTGGTTCCACTACTGTTATACTGTGGATGAAGCTAGATTGGAGGCTCTCGGATGAGACCCCTGCAGAAGATTGCAGTGAAGAGGAGAGAGATGCGGCTTATCGAAAGTCTGTGAAGTGTAAAGTGTTTCTTGGCTTTACTTCTAATCTCATCTCCTCTGGTGTTCGTGAGCATATCTGTTATCTTGTTGAGCATCGCATGGTGAGTAGCTCTAGAAACCAATTTGTTTGATTTTTAGAAAATTTAAGGTAAAATGATGTATTCAAGGACTGCTGTTATTTCAACTCTATGTTACCAACATGTATTTACTGGTTTTAATACTGCTTGTATTACATGGAATTGAAGTGGAAGATGCCGAAGCTAGAATAAGGATTGTGAACATATAGATGAAGGAACCCCTGTTTCTGTGATATTTAATCTCGTATTTTATTTTTTGTTAATTATTTTTACTCAAACATTTTGAAAAATTAATGAACAACTTTTGATTTATTTGTTCATTCATATGATATTCTTATTTAAATTTCAGATAAACGCTTAACATGGTTGATTTAAGCTGTGATTTTGAGAGAGATCGCGTGAAGCAGGACATAAATCATAAAGAGTGTATTGAAGAATAAATAATAGTTAAGCAACTAAGAGAAGGAGTATAAATCTATTTGGGATGATTTTGGGATTGGGATTGATTGTCTTTTGAAGTTCTTGTTTCCTTGCTTCTGTTATTGTTTATTAACTTTTATAATTATGCCTGTTTAATATAAAAATAAAGTCTCTAGTAGATGAAGGTTGGCAAAATAGAATTAGATTGTAATAGGTTTGACTATTGGGCTAGATTAGTTCTTCCTAGGCAAAACTATTCTGCTTGGAAGCTTTAAAGTTTTTGGTTACTATTTATCTATAATAAAATTTCATATTTCATTCTCTCGACTCTTTACTCCTATTAGATAGATTTCCTGATATAAAAAAAAAAAGAAAAAGGTTCGGCTCAAATTGTTTGACATGCCTGCAGGTTGATGTAGTGGTAACAACGGCTGGTGGTGTAGAGGAGGACCTTGTGAAGTGTCTTGCACCTACCTACAGAGGTGATTTTTCTCTGCCTGGTGGTGTTCTTAGGTCGAAAGGTCTGAACCGCATTGGTAACTTGTTGGTTCCTAATGACAATTACTGTAAGTTTGAGGATTGGATAATCCCAATTTTTGATCAGATGTTAGAGGAGCAAAAGTCACAGGTATTCAATCTTATTTGGTATGATATTTCACTTGATTTTTTATTTGGATAATTAAGTACTTAATTTCGATGTTAGTTGACCTATAACATTGCAATTTATATCTTCTCAAATTAGTATGGATGAGATTATTAAATCTTGCTGTGAAAAAAAGATCACACTTTTTAGTTCTGGTCTAGTATCTGAAAAGTAAAATTTGTTAAGTCGAGTAACCTAGTGACCATATATCATGCAGTTTGTGTATGCCCTTGATGGATAGTGATGCAGTTTTGTGCTATGAGTACTTATAATGCTACTCAGTATAATTGTATCCTGAATGTCGTGAAAATGTACTAGCTTGATCCCTAATGTCCAAGAACCAACCCTCGGCATATTGTTTATGAACTCTTCACCCTCATTACACGAAGGAATAGATAATAGTATGCTTTGATCTCAGGCAATGTGTTTGTTCAATTGATTATTTGATATGTTTCTAGCCCCACGCTGACACAGTCATTGCATCACATATGAATCCCATTTGTAGTGAAACTAAACTGCTCATGATGGTTATATTGCATGACCTCTTTCCTTGAGTGTGTGTGTGTGTGTGTGTATGTTTTGTTCTGCTGGCAAATTTCGTTGGATGTAGTTCTGAAGAGATGATCCTCCCTGATCTACACTTTTGTTTCCCATTTATGGATTTTCAGACATTTTTACTTATAAATCCACATAAATTGTTTAGGCTTTGCTGTATATATTCCTTCAACTGAAGGAGTTCAACTTGGATTCTTGTCTTATTTCTTTAAGTTTATGTTGCAGAATTTACTATGGACACCATCTAAAGTAATTGCTCGCCTGGGGAAAGAAATCAATAATAAGAGTTCATACCTGTACTGGGCATTCAAGGTACATGTTATAGCTCAAATTTTCATGTAGTTCTGATCACTTTGTACATCTCACTTTACAGTAACAAGCCTCAGCGATGCCAATTTAGTTGAAGGTTTTATTTGAAATTAGAATATTCAACCACTTAGGTCATTTGTTTCTTATACTCCCTGATTTTTTATTATCAAAGGAATATTTTTTAATATAAATAAAAGGTTTCGTTTTACTTTACCCATTTGTTGTTGTTGTTGTTGTTGTTGTTTTTTTTTTTTTTTTTTTTTTTTTTTTGAAGCCGTGTCATGGGGAAAAATTCGAGCTTCTGCTAAGACTGTCAAGGTTATTTATTTACTTATTTAGCATAATTGCTGTTATTTTTCTTGCTAAATTCATTGCTTTTGGTTATTTTATCCAAGCAGGTGCATTGTGATGCAACCATTGCATTCCCTTTGCTGGTTGCACAAACATTTGCTGTGAAGATAGAGAAAAATACGTGGACGAGTTCTTGATTGAAATTTTGAGGGGGATTATTCGGGCAATGAAAACGGCTTTACTGGAGTAGTGTGTTATTGGCTTGTGCACTAAATTTATTTTGAGTTATTGTAAGTTTGTAACGTGTTGGATTTATATAAACAATGTACTGTTGAAAAAGATTATTAATGAGTGCACATATGGTACTAGTGAATAGTTGTATTCTCTATTGCAATAGCTGACAAGTATAAATCTTATAAAATTCAAAGGTCGAATTTGGCTTCGTAGCCTAAAAAAAGCTAACAATTGATAAGAAGTTTTCTAAATTTTATCAAAATTCGACCGTTGGATTTTCATAAGATTTACGCGTTATAAAATTTGTTCTTTAAACTTTCAAATGACACATTCCAATCGAAAATCGGATATCTTGATTATCAAAAACTTGAATTGAATTTTTTTCTATAACATACGTACTCCTGCTATCTTTGTGGATCGATTTTAGAGGTATCAATTTTCAGAAATCGACAAATCATACTTCATTTTGTTCGTCTCTTCATGGGCTTTAAAAGTCCTAAATCAATTTTAAAGATTAATTTAAAATTTATCATTAATTGAATTAAAAACTCTTTTGTGTCATATTAGGGTTTTTAATAAGTTGTCAGTTTCGATGGATATATGCCCTTCAAAGCCTTCTTGAGATGGCAACTTTTTTATTAGTTTTTCTGAGTTATTACGCAGCCCGTAGAGCCCTAACCACAGAATTTCACCAGCAGGATAAACTATTTTTTTCTACAATTTTCAGCAAATAGAACTGTGACAATATGCAACTCTCTTCAGTCTTCAGTAACATGATAAAACATCACGGTACAACACCTTTATTTCTTTATGCAACCACAACCATAATTCAAGAAAAAACTCAAACTAAGTAAGGGCTCAACCAAAATTCAAGAAAAACTGAAACTAATTAATGGCTTAAAATTGAAAGAAAAAAAAAAAGAAACAGAAATGAAAGCGAATTGAAACGAGACACCCTTCTTTAGTAGACGAACTCGTGATTGGGACCATGTGTGGTTGAATTTTAGAACAAAAATCATTAGACACGATTAATGCAATATTCATCCTTCAAATTCAGCAAACCAGATAATTACCACCAGTTATCATGTTAATCATCTCATCTCTAAGTTTTATTAGGTAAATAACATTTTATCAATATGTTAGATAAAACAAGTTGCATGTTCTGTTGTTTTGCGCTTAGATAGAATGAGTCGTCATCAGGCGAACAGAAGATCATTCTATCAGTTACTTGCGAAACAATAATTGTGATTCACAACCTAGATGGAAATGAACACCCCATCCGAGTTACTTGCGAAACAATAATTGTGATTCACAACCTAGATGGAAATGAACACCCCATCCGAACGGTTGTAGTGTCAACGACAGTTGGCCTTGACTGATTAGTTGCACTAGTACATATATATATTGAACAGGTCCCAGAGAGGAGAAGTTTGTTTTATACTAATCGTCGTAAACGAACTAGGCCTCGGTTAATTACAGCGTTCTCTTAACCCGTAAGATATTAAACAGGCATATAAATGCAGTGCATATTACTTTGATTCACTTGGGTGAGGTTCAGTTGCTGGATTAATATTCCTACTGTTTTGGGTAATATTGTTGTATGTAGGATGTGCTGTTAGGATATATACGGTCACCGTGTGCGTTAGTTTGATGATGTCCCCGGAGTGAATTCATGAAGGATTGTTATGCTAAACCCTGTAGGTGGATTAAGTTTCGGCATAATAATAATGTTATGAACGAGCGCTAGCTTCGGTGAAATAATAATATATTAATTAATTCTTGATTTTCAGTAATCGAATTAATTAATGAACATTATATCTTAAAAGTACGTACCCCGTGCGATAGAGATATTAAATGAGTTATTTTCACAGTCTTGTCCCGTTTAAGTCTAAAAAATAATAGGGTTATTATAAGTTTTTTCCACATCTTTTAACCAGCATTGTTTTTTAGCTAGAACATTAAATATGAGCATGTTAGGGTTAGCTTGTAAAATAATTAATATATTATCTCAGTAAAATATTTATACTAATAAAAATTTAACTTTAGCATATAAATTTGTCCCTTGATATAAGAGAAAATAACACTTTTACTTATTATTGTTCACCATATAATATTTAATTATTATTTTATTATATAATAAAAAGGAATTCTGTTAAATAGTGTAGTAGAATTGTTATAAAATTATATGAATTATTTTTTTTACAATATGGATTTAATATCTTTTTATGATTTGATAATATAAACAAATCGATACTTACCTTTGACTTTTCCAATAAAGGTAAAAAAAATCGGTTCTGATTTTTATCCCATAATAAATCTTTAATGTCAAGACTATAAATACCAAAACAAATATGTAATTAATGTCATTCTATTTTCAGCAAACATTAATTACCTTTTATTTTTCTGCCTACTATTTCTAGTAAATAGGATGCCTTTTTATATAAATATAGATGTGGGGAGGTAAATCGAGTAATTATAATTGGAGTCTCAAATGTAATTTGGGCTAGGAAAAAGGGAGTGCAATAATATTATATTGGTGGCTCATAATATTATTTAATTAATTGGAGGAGTGAGTTTGACTCATAGTTAGTCCAATTAATTAAGGAGCCCTATTCCTAATCTCCTAAAGGTCCCTACTGTAACTCTATATATACATCATTAAACTCACGAGAAGAGAATAGATCTGCTAGACTCGTGTGAAATACACGGTGCCTCTCTCTCTCTCTCTCCCAGTTTTCATTCGAACTTTATCTTCTTCTTGTTGCTCCACTGGTACAAGTTGAAGAGATGTTTGAGTAATACAGTAGAAGATACATAGGTAATCGAGACCCGGTGATCTTCCACAACAGTCGACGACCCACGACTCGGAGGCCGAGGATCGCCGACCCGACGACCCACCGGAGAGCCGCCGTGAACGAGCCGATCGCAACCGCGACACACAGCCACCCGATCGCAAGGACGCGACACGGCCAGCGAGCCTGACAACCACACGACCCGATACGATCACGACGAGCCGACCCCATTTTCTGTTCGTGTGATCCAGTTCCGTTTGTGTGCTGTTCCCAGTCATCCCGAATCCATCAGATTCAGAAATTTTTAAGCCGTAAGATTTCTACGTCAAACCTTTAGATCCGCTGCGCATAAGTTTACGTTTGCTATTGAATTCGTAACTTGTATATAAAGAGACGCTCATAGATGCCAACAAATTCAACATGATTTATGAAGATTTTAGATCTATGAACCTCAGCAAAAACTTTTAAATCTCGATTTTTGAACCATATCAAACAACCTCCAAAAATCTCCAAATTTAATACACTAACCTTAGAAATATATTTAAGATGTTTGGGCAAAATATCGTAGCAATATCAGATGTATAACTTGTTCAACATGAAATGGTCATTTTAGATCTAGATCTACAATTTTAGTTCACATAGCAAACGAACTCCAAAAATTCTCAAATTTAAACCACATTATCTACACAATATTCTAAGATTTATGGAATTTAAATCAATATTTTTGGACATGCATAGCTCAAGATATGATTTTAGCATAATAAAGGCAATAAATCTAGATCTCTCATTCTAGCACCATTATTCTTGATTTTATATTTTTAAAATACTTTAAAATTCATGTCTAAGACATAGGAGAGAGGATTTATAGATATACCTCTTGAGGGACTTAAAAAAGAAAAAGGAAGATGAAGGTGGCTTGGCTTGCTTGGCGCGGGCTGGATCTGGCGCTGCAGGGAGTGGAGGCGCGCGGATCTGTTGGGAGCTGGGGGCCTGGACGCTGGGAGCTGCTGTGCGCTGGTGCCTGGGAGCTGCGGGTGTTGGTGCCTGGGACGCGCACGCTGCAGCTGCTGTGGACTTGGGACGCACGTGGTGGAGCTGGGAGCGTGGCTGGGAGCTCGGACTAGGGCTGTTGCGGCTGGGAGCTCGTCTAAGGGTGTGCGGCTAGGGCTCGCCAGGAAAGGCACTCGGTTCTTGAAGGGCCGAAATTTTGTGTGGCTAAGGGAGATGATTTTTAGGACTTAGGATTATTTTGTGCTTAGGAATTTGTCGCGCCCCAGTTGAACGTTAGAAGACATCTCATATATTTATTTTACTTCTAAGCTCGACAAGTCCTTCGGATTTATTAGACGTTAGTGTCTATTTAATCCGATTAAGAAAAATAATTTATTAGACGGTAGTGTCTATTTAATTTATTCGAATTATCGAATCTTCGTTAGCAATTTGATTTTATTCGATTTATTTTAGTAGCCATTTTTAGCCTGATTTCGGTTTCGTCAATTTTAATCTTATCGATTTTTTAGAATTTATCGAGACCAATTATTAGCAAAACTTTTCCGCCTTTATAAGCGTATTATCGGCCCTTTTATCTATTTTGGCCTTTAAGCTCTTGATTTTCGGCCCAAATTGCGAGAAAACTTTCGGCCCAAATTTTGTAAGAGATTGGCCCAATATTTCTCTCCATCAACCGACCATAGCAGGTTCTTTTTTTTTTTTTCCAAACGATAGAAATTTCATTAATAACCAAAAATGTACATCCAGAAACGGCCCAAAAGCCGAAAAGACAGCTCACAAGCCGAATCTAGTGAGAGGACGAATCCAAAGGATCGCCTAGAACCAACCAACACAAGAACAACCAAACAAAAGACCTAACAAACTCCTCAAAAAGAGAAAGAACTCTCAGAGTCTCTTTTTCTCGAGCAAACCCTTTAGCCCTAAATCGCAACCATCAATCGCCTTCATCCTTCCCCTCAGCCGCGCGACTCCATCTCCGCCAGCAGCGGGCTGCCGTGTCAAGCAGCAGGGTTCGTCTGGTCGTCTGATCCTTCGTCAGTCCTCCCCATCGCTCTCGTTTTTAGTCGCACCATAACCTGTGCAAGAAAAATAGAAAAAGGCTTCAAAATAGTGGACCAAATACGTGAACCAAACACAAAGAAAAAAGTAACACAAAAAAATGGGGGGGAAAAAAAGGCTTTTAAGAGTGAAAAAATTATCGTTTTCCACATCTTTCTTCTTCAAAGTGTCTATAACTCAATTTCTTCAAAACCTTATAAATTTGGAGCCAAAATTTCGACATTGAGGTAAAATCAAAATTCACACTCAACCTTTCAAATTTTGTGAAGCAACACCTAAAAAGGTCTATAATATGGATACAGACAACTTAATTAAACCACACTTTTTGAATAAATATGATATTTTACTGAATGAAATAATATGATATTATTTTTTAAAAAATGCTATTTATTTCAAATCTAATTGGTATGTTGTCAATATAATAAAAATAAATGATATTTATCCAAATTCTAAGATTACATATAAAGATAGAAAACTGTGAAACACGACTGATGTTAGTGTTTTAAATACCGTACCGGTAAGCATACCGGACGAGCCAACGGTACGCGGTTCAACCGGTATTACCATCTATTTTACCGGTTTCAATAAATGTTAAATTAATTTATTATTATAATATCAATGATGTACAAAACTAACTTTAACTAATACTAAAATTAATTAACATCTAATAACAATGTAAACATATTAAAATTATGTGTAGAACTTTCAATTTATATAAATAAATTAATGAAAATATATTAAAAAATATATTTTTTTTTAAAATGGCATAACCAGTATTTTGACAGGTATTTTGGCCGGTATTTGCCGGTAAAACCGGTATTTTCCGGTATAAACTGGTATTTAGGATGTAACTGTACCGGTCGGACCACCGGTATCCGATATTACCGGTAATACCGGCCGGTACGCTACGGTATTTAAAACATTGACTGATGTGACACTTGATCTATTAGGCACCTAATTAAGTAAAAAAATTAATCTATTTTACTTAATATTCAACAAACATATGCTACACTTATGCAAAAAAGCCGTATAGTGCAGGAGCGCTCATATATATACATATAGCAATATTATTTCTATTTATTTAAGATATATATTTTTGTACTCATGTAACAATAAATAATATTCATTCTTTTATATGATAAGTAAAAAAATTCAATATGAGTTGACATTTTCATTTAATACACGGCTGTTTGACTATTATGATTAGAAAAATATAGTTTGACTATTTAATTAAAACCCAAAGTAATATCTTATATAAAATTAAATAATTTTAGTTTTGAAGAAATTTTTAAAATAAAAGTTTCAATATTTTTTGCTTATGCTTTTTAATTCAAAACCCGTGTGAGATACGAGTATTATACTAGTAAACTAGTACTGACCCGTGCGATGCACGGTTGGTATATTTTCCTGAAACTTTTAAATATTAACATTAAATTTAATGCACTTTGTAGTTATGTAACAAATGTAAAATAGAAAAAAAAACAAATTAAAAACTTCATAAATTAGTAAACACTTCTTTGTACACAACGTTTTGGGTCTGATTTGGCGACACGTCATCGTCATTACAGACTAATATTTTCAATCCAATTTGATTTGTGACACGAGAGGCAGCAACATATAATTGACCATGACTGAACACCGGCTTCTTAAGGAATAAACCAACATGCGATAACGACTGTCCTTGGCTCTTGTTGATAGTCATAGCATAAGAAACCATAAGAGGAAATTGTCGTCTCTGAAATTTGAAAGGAATTCTGACATCGAAAGAAGTTATAGCCATTCTAGGAATCAACACCTTCTCGCCTTCGTGATCCCCAGTGAGTATCTTACACTCAAGAACATGAGCGGATAGTTTTGTCACAACCAACCGTGTCCCATTACATAAACCCATAGAATGATCCATATTTCGCAACAACATGGCGGGAGTTCCAATCTTCAAATGCAACTGATGATTTGGAATTCCAGAACATTTGATACTATTCAAGAACTCAGGCGTATGGATATCAGAAAGAAAATCATTATTATCATCCGACATGCAAGTACTGTCAGAACTTAAGTACGTATTACCTTCTGATAAATTCAACAACGTCATGTATTCATTGACGGACTCAACAACATCCAACGTCGGTGCTAATATTGCCCTGTCCTTCAAATAACTGGGATCATCGGTCGTCTGCTTAAACATTGGATATGTGCTCTCTACAATTTGAGCAATCGGATCATCAGATGGTTTAAGCAATATATCCTCAGGTACGTCGATCATTGCAAAACCATCGTTTGACCCTCCTATAGTTCCATCCCCAATGCTCGCAATCCATTCAGCAAACCGAGCAACCTCTTCATGTTCCTCAGAATCTTTAAGGCTTTGAAGACGCATGTTTTTTGTAAGCTTGAGCACAGTAAAACTCCTCCAGATGTCAGAAGCATTAACCGCAACATTCACTATGTCCTGACGGCTACCCTTGGGAATTACAGGAAGAATTTTCCGGAAATTTCCCCTAAAAACAACTGATTTGCCTCCAAATGGTTTTTCCTTGTTAGCAGGATCAATTGCCCCCATAATATCTTGCAACGATGTCTAAACAGCTTCGAAGCAATGCTTGTGCATCATTGGAGCCTCATCCCCGATTATCAAAGAAGAACGTATTATCAATTCCGCGAGAGGGCTTCCCTGATTGATATTGCAAGAAGAGTCCTGGTGAGGATTCAATGGTATGCCAAATCGAGAATGAGCGGTTCGTCCACCAGGCAACAAAAGTGATGCTATTCCGCTCGATGCGACACACAACACTATACCACCTTTGGATCTCAGCCCAGCAGATAACGTTCTCCACAAATATGTTTTTCCCGTTCCACCATAGCCATATACAAAAAAAACTCCGCCTTGACCAGAATCTACGGATGACATAATTGTTGAGTAGACTCCTTTCTGTTCGTTAGTCATTTTTTCAAGAAGCACAACATGTTCAACAGCAAGAGCCTTTCGATCGTAGTTCAACTCATCCAAAAGCAGACGATTTGAATTTGATTGCATACTGTCGCTATCAGGAAAGGGCATAGTAGAATAATCACTAAGACTTGCTCCACGCCGTCGCAATAAATACTCAATCTCAGCAAGGGCTAGATTCTAGATTTGCTCTTCTGTAAGCAACAAACCTAATTTTCAAAAAAGATAATTTAGCATCAAACAATTGAAAACAATATAATTTTGTATATCAAAATCCAAGGCACATCATATTTAGAATATAATATAACTAATATAATGAAATACCATCATTGTTGAAGAGTCGCCGCTGTCTGTAAAGAATGTCATCCGACAAAGATTGCCAACATCTTGTCCATACCTCCTCAGGCCTACCAAACGAACCAGAAACCAACAACGATGCGAACATGCGTCTTAGAGAGGCTGCGGATGCCCACTGACTTGCTTCAGCGATGCCATCTATGTACTCTCTATCATCCTCCAACAAACCCCTTTCATAGCAAGCATCTCGATATGTAATATACTGAGTCTCTCCAACCTTCATGTAGTCCTCATGACACGTTGCACCACGAACAACATTTAACAAACACCTCAAATAAGAATCATCTCCACAACCAGGAGGTACATACCGCAGACGACCTATAGATGGGTGGTCTTCATTTTTCCTAGGAGTCCACTCGCGGGTTGTTTTATTCCAAACGAATTTTGACGGAGCCTCAACATAAGTTAGTTCTCTTGCTGCCGGATATATTTTGTTGGCCTCAAACCACGCAAGAAACTGGCTATCCTCTACAGAGGGTTTGTCGAGAATATATTGAAGATTATCATCATCGTCAAAATAAACTTGATGGTTTCCTTTCATATGGAAACTCAACCGCTGAACAAGAGGTTTTTTGTATTGCAACTCATAACCCAACAGACGCCAGACAGCCTCACATGAAGAAATGTACCTGCAATCATAGTACATGTTGATCTCATCCAAAGGTTTTTCAGGTTCCCCCTCAGCTGAAGTTTAATAGAAAGATGTCGTCACACGATTGTGGCCTTTGTTAACATATTTGAAGAGGTACTTTATTGATCGTGATTGATTGCACCACTCCACTGTTAGAGTAGGGTACCCGGCGTTCCAATCTAATTGGACGTATTCTACTTGTAAATACAGTCTATTGGAATTATATTATGAATAAGGCATTTCTTTATCTTAAGAGAAAGCATTTATCTTATAATTACACTTAAGATAAAATCCCTAGATCACTTATGGTTATAAGGTATGGTTGCGCATAGAGATGGTGATCATGGAACATACCTTGAAAGCCGTGATCTTAAATATAGTTCCAAGTCGATGGATGTTTCGAGATGGGATAACAAATAATCCATAAAAGACTTGCACATAGTTTGTATGCTTGTTGGACAAGAATGTTGCATTCCATCAACATTACGTAAGACGTAAGTACATTTATGTGGGTGCTTGTTAGAGAACAAGTTCACTGAACATGACCGTATGAAAATTCTTAATGAAGAATTTATTCAGTCGAATAAGAATTTTCATGTTACAATAGTACATGACTAATCCTAAGACTTGAGACACAATGGTAACTTTGTGCATATTACATTCTACTTTGATTTATCCTTTTGGTAGCTAGCACTATCGTTTAAAGGGATAAGTTGGGTATTATGTTAATATGTATGGAAGTTTGTTAGTGGCCAATAAAGGATTCGACACTTATGAAGATAAGTGAATTTCCTATGTGTTTCATAGTTATTAATCCAAAGTCCTTGGCCAAGGCAGAGATGAATAGTGATTCATAACCGGGTTAATAAACATGAAATAGAATCATAGTTATTAAGTCAATTTGGGTTTCGACAAAATCATACCCAAGACTTAATCGGGAAATTAGATGTCGAAAGGATTTTACATGTATGGAGTTGTAATCGGAATAGGTTTACTCGCTATTCACTTAATACTAGATTCATGCTACTTGCTAGGTGTTACCATGATATGTGGGTTCATAAATTAAAGGGTTAATTCATGAATAAGAGTTAATAAGATTTAACTCAAATTACAAAGTGTTGTAAACCCACTACTAGTATTAAGGTGAACCTAAAAGGTCACACTAATTATGAACAAAGGTAAAGATTGTATTTCTAATGGTTAGAATTAATTGATAAATATCTAATTTGATTAGATATCAATTAAAGGAATATATTAATCAATAAGATTGATTAATTACATTTTGGATATTACTTTAGTAATTAAGGTAATTACTAAATTAATAAAGTTGAATTTTAAAATAGGATTTTAAATTTCAAAAATCCAAAATAATAATAATATGATTATTATAATATTGGGAAAATGATATAATAATAAAGTCTTGAGAAAGATTCTCAAGATTTATTATCCAATTATTATTTATATCTTTAAATATGATTTAAGGATTAAAATAATAAATATGATTATAATAAAATGGTTGTTGATGGTTGTTTGAACTACTTAACATATCTTATTATTTTCAAAGTCAAAAGTTAGTAAATACTATTTAAATAAAATTTGATTTTATTTAATATTACTAAATGTTGATTATTTTATGCTAAAATGTTTAGTATAAATATATGCAAAATGGTTTTGCATTTAAGTGAAGTTTTTGATCCTAAATTTCTAAGTGTTAGAAAGAGAAGAAAGTGTTCTTCATAAAACTTCAAGAAAGAGTTCTTAAAATTCCCAAATAAAATTCATAAATATTCCTATACAAGAAAACCGAGTCTTTTCTACTAGCGAAGGAAAGTCGTCGGAACCGGGCTTCATAGGGTGGATACGTTTAGAGGGAAGACACTTGGATTCCTCTAGCGAGTAACCTCAAGTCGTTGAAGTTACAACCGGGAACCGATTCCCTCATCCATCATCAATAGTGAAGGAGTTCAAGACATTCGGTAAATATTTTTACTAGTATTTACTTTATAGTAACAAATCAAAATTTGTATATGATGCATGTTTTAAAGATGACGATCAGTTAATTCGCAATTAGTATGTACGGGTGTTGTATTTATACGATAAATACTTACTTTAAAAATTTTAAATTCCGCTGCGTACAGCCCGTACGGTACTATCGAACCCAACAGTGGTATCAGAGCCACGGTTATCGTCTTTAAAACAGATTTTGATTTGTTAAGACTTATGAGATAAGCAATATAATTAATTTTTTATATGATAAAAATATTAATTATAAAATTAAAAATCGTTTTTAAGCCACACGAGTCGTGTGACCTTGTCACACGAGTCGTGTGGCATGAAGAAAAATTTTGATTTTAGCTTCGTGATTTTCACACGAGTCGTGTGACCTTGTCACACGAGTCGTGTGAGCTCACACGAGTCGTGTGACGAGCCACACGAGTCGTGTGAGTCTGGGAAAAATTTTGATTTTCAATTCGTATTTTTCACACGAGTCGTGTGATAAGATCACACGGGTCGTGTGACCCTCACACGAGTCGTGTGACTCATAAATTGATATTTTATGTTCATTTCATTAGATGAATGTTTTAGGGATGATCATGAGCCTCATATTCATTATGTTTGAATGGATGTTTTCATTTTCAATATGATTGAATGAATGAATGGATGTTTAATTATGTTTTCAATATGATTGAAGAAATGTAATTTATCGAGACCTGCGAGTCTCTTGAGATGAAATTTGTAAAATTTTAAATTTTGTATCGTTAGAGATTAGATCAAGGTGGAGACCGTTCGATGACAAAGGCCCACGCATGTGTGGGTAATTTTACAAGTTGTAATCTCGAAGGCCTGTGCTTGTACGGGTAGATAGAATAAATGTAATAGAAGTAGTTCTACTATTTGTTTTATCACGTACATATGCATAGATCCATTTTGGCTCGAATGGATCGAATAGGAAAGGACATGATCATCCCACCATGCATTAGATGTATGTTAGGTTTATTTACGCTTTCGTTTCATTAGATGACTGAAACTGGTAAATAAACGTAAAGATGGTAATCGATGAGATCAAGGAACCCAAACGGATTAATTTGATTAATTCCATATCAAATCAATAATGGATAAAAATAAGTTGGAACTTATTAATCCAGGCCTTCCATCAAAAGTAGATGACATGAGATGCTACGATGTTTTATCATTGGCCACGAGTCGTGGGATGATTCTATGTCGAAAGCTGTGAACTCTATTAAATATATTGATATTCGTGAGACGGATTCCTCTTTGTGTTGGCCATGAGTCGTGGGACACTCTGGTGGGCCGTTATCATGAAAGTTTTGATGGGTTTGATTTGACACCGAGTAATATATATGGAGTCATAAAATTGAGGTATATAAGGAAAGGTGAGGCAAAACATCTTGAAGGTTGTATAGAGATACAATTGTCAAAAAGTTGACTACCGATAAAATTGTTTCATGGTGGCATCATAAAATTGGGACATGAAATATTTTTATTGGACTTCAAGCCCACTATGAAAATAATGATTTTCATAATTATAATGAGGTTCTAATTAAATTAGTGGGAGACATTTAATGTTAAAGACCTAATATTAAATGAATATAAATTCCATAGTCTAATTATTTTCTGCTTCGTTTGTTATTTTTGTAGATCAAACTACTAAAATGGCTAAGAATCCAATCGCGAGTATCCTTGATCATAATAAATTAACTGGTCCCAACTTCAATGATTGGTTGAGGAACCTAAAGATTGTTCTTCAGTCTGAGAAGCGAGAGTATGTTTTGGAAACAGCTCCTCCTCCTCCACCGGAGGATCAGACTGCTGAAGAGTATGGAGCCTACTTGCGTCATGTTGATGACAATCTCCAAGCTCGGTGCTACATGCTAGCATCAATGTCTAATGAGCTACAGAGACAGAACGAATTACTGAATAATGCTTCTGAAATCCTAACTCACCTGCAAGAGTTGTATGGTGATCGGACGCGACAAATTAGATATCAGATATCTAAAGAGCTTTTCAGGTGTCGTATGACCGAGGGCTCTTCAGTTCATGATCATGGACTGAAGATGATAGCTCTTGTGGAAAGACTCGAATCACTTGGAGTCATTATGGATAATGAACTCTATGTGGATTTATTGTTGCAATCTCTGCCAGCGTCATTCGATAACTTTGTCGTTAACTACAACATGCATAATATGGAAACTGATCTTCCAGGATTATTAAACATGTTGAAGACGGCTGAGTCCACCATTAAAAAGGACAAGCCGGTACTTCTTGTTGGATCCACTTCCGGATCAAAGGCTACTAAGTCTAAGAAAAGGAAGAGGAAGGGAAAGGTTCCCAATAAGCCCAACAAGAAGGCATATAATGATAAAGGGAAGAACAAACAGAAGGTTAATTCTCAGGCCGATCATGAATGTTTTCATTGTGGCAAAACTGGGCACTGGAAGAGGAACTGCAAGGAGTATCTTGCTAGTCTGAAAAGTTCAGGTATTTATTTTGTTGAAGTTAACTTGTCTGTTAACGATTCTTCTTGGGTATTGGATACCGGCTGTGGCTCACATATTTGCAATGATTTGCAGATGATGGCAAGAAGTAATATGCTAGATGGTGAAGAAACAATCCTAAGGATGGGCAATGGGGCAAGAGTTGCTGCTAAAGCTATTGGGACTGTTTATCTAGCATTGAATAATGATGTAAAGATTTGTCTATCAAACTGTTTGTATGTTCCGGATTTAATAAAAAACATTATTTCTATTCCAATATTGGATAAGGAAGGTTTTAAGTTCGTCATTGAAAATGGAAAATGTTCTATTTTCAAAGACACAACTTTTATTTATTCCGGAAATTTGACAAATGGGTTGTATACCATTACACCAGAAAGACCCATCCTAACCATTCAACAAAATAAAAGGAAATTAAATAATCATAGTTCATTCACAATTTGGCACGCTAGATTAGGTCATATATCCGAAAAACGGATTCACAAATTGGGACCTAAACTCGACCTTAGGGGAGAGGATAGGTTGCCTACATGTGAGTCATGTCTTAAAGGTAAAATGACTAAATCACCATTTGTTGGACAAGTGGAGCGATCTAAAGGTCTGTTGGATTTGATCCATACGGATGTTTGTGGACCACTAAATGTTAGTGCCAAGGGGAACTATCACTATTTCATAACCTTCACTGATGATTATTCACGGTATGGTTATGTGTACCTATTAAGGTTCAAATCTGAAGTATTTGAAAAGTTCAAAGAATTCAGAAATGAAGTGGAGAAACAAATTGGTAGAAATATTAAAGTTCTTCGATCGGATCGAGGAGGTGAATATTTAACAAATGAGTTTCTTGATTATTTAAGAGATAATGGGATTGTCTCACAGTGGACGCCTCCTGGAACTCCACAACTCAATGGAGTTTCCGAAAGGAGGAATCGAACATTGTTGGACATGGTTCGATCGATGATGAGTTCCACTGATCTACCTCTTTCATTCTGGGGCTATGCCTTAGAAACAGCAGCATATATTTTGAATAGAGTGCCAAGTAAAGCTGTACCCAGCACACCTTATGAGATATGGTGTGGTAAATCACCCTCATACAAGTATTTACGAGTATGGGGTTGTACTGCTTATGTAAAGCAGTTAGTGGGAGGTAAGTTGGATATGAGATCCATCTTATGTAAATTTGTGGGGTATCCAAGAGAGTCTATTGGATACTATTTCTATGACCCCTCTGAACAAAAGGTGTTTGTTTCGAGGAATGCTGTATTCTTAGAGGAAGAGTTTATCTCAAAGAATAGTGGAGTCATAGAACTTAATGAAGAACCACAAGAAATTCCACAAAGTACCACAAATAACATACCAGTAGAGACTGGACCATCTGAAACACAACCTCTTCGGAGATCCGAAAGGGTTTCTAGGGCGCCTGAAAGGCTATACCTATTGTCAAAAGACAATGAAGAGGGACTCCTTTTGGATAATGATCCAATAAGCTATGATGAGGCAATGTTGGACATTGACTCAGATAAATGGCAAGAAGCTATGCAATCCGAAATAGATTCCATGTATTCAAACAAAGTATGGACTTTGGTTGATCCACCACAGGGTATTGTACCCATAGGTTGTAAATGGGTTTACAAGCGAAAACGTGGTGTAGATGGAGAAGTAAATACTTTTAAAGCAAGACTGGTTGCTAAAGGTTATACTCAAAAACAAGGTGTTGATTATGAGGAAACTTTTTCACCAGTAGCAATGCTTAAATCTATTCGGATATTGCTAGCCATAGCTGCGTATTATGACTACGAGATATGGCAAATGGATGTGAAAACTGCTTTTCTTAATGGAAATATTAAGGAAGACATTTATATGAAACAACCGCAAGGTTTCATATCCAATGGGAGTGAACAAATGGTTTGTAAACTTCAAAGGTCTATTTATGGACTTAAACAAGCTTCGAGGAGTTGGAATATTCGGTTTGATGAAACGATCAAAACGTTTGATTTTCATAAGAATCCGGATGAACCATGTGTTTATAAGAAGGTTAGTGGGAGTGCAGTTACATTTGTTGTTCTATATGTTGATGACATCCTACTCATTGGGAATGATGTAGGGATGTTGCAGTCAACTAGGACATGGTTGTCAAAACAGTTTTCCATGAAAGACTTGGGAGAAGCATCCTTTATCCTAGGGATAAAAATCTATAGGGATAGATTTAAACGGATGATCGGACTATCCCAGTCGACGTACATAAATAAGGTGCTACAACGGTTTAGCATGGAAGAATCCAAACGAGGATATATTCCAATGAGTCATGGGATTTCTCTTTCTAAGACGATGTCTCCAAAGACACCTGAAGAAAGAGAACGGATGAGTCATATACCTTATGCATCAGCTATTGGTAGCATTATGTATGCAATGTTATGTACAAGACCTGATGTGGCTCATGCACTTAGTGTAACGAGCAGATATCAGTCTAATCCAGGTGAAGAACACTGGAAAGCCGTTAAGATGATTCTTAAGTACTTACGAAGGACTAAGGATATCTTTATGGTATACGGCAATGGAGAACTGAAACTAGAAGGCTTTACTGATTCTGGTTTTCAGTCCGATAAAGACGACTATAAATCCATGTCTGGATACTTATTTACTCTGAATGGAGCAGCAGTTAGTTGGAAAAGTTCCAAACAAGAAACAATTGCTGACTCTACGACAGAGGCTGAATATATTGCTGCATCTGATGCTGCAAAAGAAGCTGTTTGGATAAGGAACTTTATCCAAGGGTTGGGTGTAGTACCATCCGTTGTTGATCCAATAATGATTTATTGTGATAACAATGGGGCTATTGCGCAAGCAAAGGAGCCAAGATCTCATCAAAAATCCAAACACATTATGAGGCGATACCATTTGATTAGAGAAATCATTGGTAGAGGCGATGTCGTGATGGAGCGAGTCGACTCAGCAGAAAATATAGCAGACCCCTTAACTAAACCCTTATCACAGAAAGTGTTCGAAGGACATCTTGAGAAGATGGGTCTTAGATACATGAGTGATTGGAACTAGGGCAAGTGGGAGATTGTTAGAGTAGGGTACCCGGCGTTCCAATCTAATTGGACGTATTCTACTTGTAAATACAGTCTATTGGAATTATATTATGAATAAGGCATTTCTTTATCTTAAGAGAAAGCATTTATCTTATAATTGCACTTAAGATAAAATCCCTAGATCACTTATGGTTATAAGGTATGGTTGCGCATAGAGATGGTGATCATGGAACATACCTTGAAAGCCGTGATCTTAAATACAGTTCCAAGTCGATGGATGTTTCGAGATGGGATATCGAATAATCCATAAAAGACTTGCACATAGTTTGTATGCTTGTTGGACAAGAATGTTGCATTCCATCAACATTAGCGTAAGACGTAAGTACATTTATGTGGGTGCTTGTTAGAGAACAAGTTCACTGAACATGACCGTATGAAAATTCTTAATGAAGAATTTATTCAGTCGAATAAGAATTTTCATGTTACAATAGTACATGACTAATCCTAAGACTTGAGGCACAATGGTAACTTTGTGCATATTACATTCTACTTTGATTTATCCTTTTGGTAGCTAGCACTATCGTTTAAAGGGATAAGTTGGGTATTATGTTAATATGTATGGAAGTTTGTTAGTGGCCAATAAAGGATTCGACACTTATGAAGATAAGTGAATTTCCTATGTGTTTCATAGTTATTAATCCAAAGTCCTTGGCCAAGGCAGAGATGAATAGTGATTCATAACCGGGTTAATAAACATGAAATAGAATCATAGTTATTAAGTCAATTTGGGTTTCGACAAAATCATACCCAAGACTTAATCGGGAAATTAGATGTCGAAAGGATTTTACATGTATGGAGTTGTAATCGGAATAGGTTTACTCGCTATTCACTTAATACTAGATTCATGATACTTGCTAGGTGTTACCATGATATGTGGGTTCATGAATTAAGGGGTTAATTCTTGAATAAGAGTTAATAAGATTTAACTCAAATTACAAAGTGTTGTAAACCCACTACTAGTATTAATAGTGAACCTAAAAGGTCACACTAATTATGAACAAAGGTAAAGATTGTATTTCTAATGGTTAGAATTAATTGATAAATATCTAATTTGATTAGATGTCAATTAAAGGAATATATTAATCAATAAGATTGATTAATTACATTTTGGATATTACTTTAGTAATTAAAGTAATTACTAAATTAATAAAGTTGAATTTTAAAATAGGATTTTAAATTTCAAATCCAAAATAATAATAATATGATTATTATAATATGGATGAAAATTGGGAAATGAATATAATAATAAAGTCTTGGAATAGATTCTCAAGATTTATTATCATATTATTATTTTTATCTTTAAATATGATTTAAGGATTAAAATAATAAAATGAATATAATAAATGGTGGTTAGATGGTTGTTTGAACTACTTAACAATGTTTATTATATATAAAGTCAATAGTTAGTAATATGATTTTTAAATAAAATCAGATTTTATTTAATATTACTAAATATTGATTATTTTATGCTAAAATGTTTAGTATAAATAGATGCAAAATGTTTGCAAATAAGGCTAAGTGATTTTGTGAGAAATTCAAAGAGAGAAGAAAGTGTTCTTCATATATTTCAAGAAAGTGTTCTTGGAAATTCCCAAATTATATCTATATATATATATTCCTATACGAGAAAACCGAGACATTCCTACTAGCGAAGGAAGGTAGTCGGAATCGGGCTTCATAGGGTGGATACGATTAGAGGGAAGACACTTGGATTCCTCAAGCGAGTAACCTCAATCCGTTGACGTTACAAACCGGGAACCGATTCCCACAATCCACTTCGGTTAAATTGAAGGAGTTCAAGAACTACTCGGTAAATACTATTTATTTGTATTTGTATTTACTTTATTATAACAAATAAAAATTTGTATGTGATGCATGTTTTAAAGATGACGATCAGTTAATTCGCAATTAGTATGTATGGGTGTTGTATTTATTCGATAAATACTTACTTTGAAAAATTTTAAATTCCGCTGCTTAAAGCCCGTACGGTACTAGCGAACCCAACATCCACGTTGATGTGAGCTCCAAACTTCATCAAAAGACCACGGTTATGAGGCATGACATATCTATTGTGGACAACAACACCATTTTTGTCAATAGACCTCCCATCATCATGACGTCTATACCGAGGATAACCTTCATCATCAATAGTGGTTGATTCGACAAACTGTTTCGAAAAACGCTTGTTGCATTTACCATCAACCATACACGGAGAACCTTTTCGTACCAAACCACATGGCCCGTGAATCATGTGCTCCTTTACTGCTTCATAATACAAAGGATCAGATAGTTCATCTGGTATCTCAGCTGATATGATTCTGTCAATGTGGGAAGGATTAGGGAACTTGTTCTCCTTAGATAAAAACAGAAGTATATGAGCATGGGGCAATCCACGTTTTTGAAACTCAATTGTGTAGACAACTGCACAAGAAATGATGTATCAAAATCATTATTACTCGAATAACTTAAAGATTGATAAAGGTCGAATTAAACAGTCTAGATAAAATAAATTATTATAAGATAATTGCTATGAAATAATATCTCACCTGCAATCACTTTGCCAAATATCTCCTTCGTACGGAAATCCCTAATCATTTCTTTGAGTTTTGATCTAAAGACCCTACAGACAATATCCGGTCGATCCTCTGGGAGTAAGTTTCTCGGTTCAAGAAATCGAACAATCTCTGGCCATTTTGGGTTGCAGGTGAAAGTAATAAACAGATTAGGATAACCGGCCCATCTGCAAATAGCCATTGCATCTTGATAATTCTGAATCATATTCTGAGCACCCCAGTGAAAGAAAAAGGAACGATAACCCTCTTTCCTCTGGAACTGGGTTCCGTGTCGCCACGCATAACGGCATCGACCAAACCGTTATAAATGTCACAACGGAGTTTCTTTTGATTGAATCGAATATATCGCAGCCTCGATGATTCAACCAAGGTATAAGCATCAACAATAAACTGTTGGTACAGTCTTCTTGCTGAAACAATAGTAGCAGGTTCATGGTCCCGATCATGCATCCTGAAAGCAAAATACTCCCGGACACTCACATGTTTTCGTCCGTCTTCACTTGTCTTTTTTCCTTCAGCGAAGAGTATATCTTCTCGGTAACCATCCTCACCATAAGGCTACAACAGAGGATATTGTAGTGCCAAATGTGAAGCGTTGAGCTCATTTATACGCTTTAGAAGACCGCTTTTGGTTTCAACCAAAATGTCTCTCTCACCCATTGCTTAGTCAAAATCACCAACAACCAACACAGTGAGTTCAGAACTGGTTGGCAGGTTATACCGTCTAGCATCGTTATATCTCCGTCCAATCAGACGAACTCTAACATTAGCCTCTCCGAGCTCCTGCATTCTATCTCTCGCCATACGAAATGATTTAACCAGTTCATTATTTTGGTCTAGCATCTGTTTCAAACCAGCAACAATACCTTCGTGCAATTTGGTATCATCAGATCCTTTCCTACCGCATAGATAAAATACAACCGTAATTCAACACAAATAAATTTAATTAATTTTAAACATTTTATATAAGATATATTTATAAAGTCCAATATATATATATGAACAATAAATAACTAAATGACGTAATAAAAAGGATACTAATCATTATTTCAGAAAAAAATGTACCTTACAGCATTAATTCTGTTGGAGACTTCATTTTCAGTATCGTATATGTACAATTGTGCAAACTTTGGAGTAGAACCTTCGTCGGAAGCAAACTTCCAATCAAATGATAGTTCTGTCCGTGCAACGCAAAAACAGGCGGTCCTGACCCGTTATTGATATCTGAATCAATTTTACCGCCCATTGAAGTGAAACCAAACATGCTGTTGTAAGATCTTATATTTTCTTGAAAATGTTTGCTCATGTGGCCATCTCCATAAAGCAAATATTTCAAAAATTGAGGAGGATCTCGTACAGAAGGAAACTCTACTAATCCATTAAGACAACAACCAGAGTAATTGGGACAAAGAGGTTTTGTACGATAAGATTTTCTTTCATCGTACCAAAACTTTGCTCCGCAATTTTTACAGCAGTAGGTTGCATCTCCCATGTCCAAGTACTCTGCAATTGAAAAAATATGATAAATCTATTATACATGTTATTATAATAACACGATAATATTTGGATAATATTTATATTTAAAAAATAAAATAACCAGAGTTTCTTGATGTTGAGCCAATAATCTTTCTAGGACGACCACGCTTTTTCTTTTGAACAGTGGGTTGAATGGAATCATCTTGAGTTAAATCGATTACAGCACTCTCACTTGGTACAGAACATGCTTTGTACCGCTTAGACGACGAATTCGTGATTGGTGAAGTAATAATTGTATTTTCCTTTTCATCGTCACTCAAAATATCTATGACAATGCTTTCCAATCCAAGAATATTGGAATTCTTCGATCCTTTTTCACGAATGGTAGACTGACCTGTATATTTAAATAATAATATAAAATTATACATTAAAATATCATAAAATATAATGTCAGACAATATTGATTAATATATATAAACCAAAATATAAATATAATACCATTTGTAATATCAGTGAGCGGCATAAGATTTGAAACATTGGATGAACTTCCCGATCCTATAATCATTTGACGTTTAGTATTGGATGAACTTCCAGTGCGAATATCAGAATCCATAGTACCTAGTCAAAATAAGATGATTGCAATATTATTTTCAAATTAATAAAATATGTGTACTAAATTGTAAGAAAATAATATAGTGGATCACTACAATATTCAACATATATAAATTGTATAAAATATAAAGTATACAAAGATTTTGAAATATATGGATAATTAATTAATTAAACTAGTACAGAGCCCGTGCGATGCGCGGGGTGCACAATTTTAAGGCTATTTATCCAGGCTTATAATTATATACATGAATAAAGAAAATGTACGGGATATATATAGTACCTGCGAAGCACGAGATATATTTATTTGGAGAATATTATATTATAAGATGCAATATTCAACAAAAGTTTATAATACGCAAGAAATTGTACAATGTTCAATAAAAGTTTTATAATATTCAAGTGGAGTCTTAAAGTCTCTTGTACATTAAGGCTACTGACAAATCGATATATAGTTGACTTGCTTTTTTCATTGTAATTTTTTTGTGAATGTGATTTGAGGAGTACAACAAATCGATATATAGTTGACTTGCTTTTTTCATTGTAGTTTTTTTTTTTTTTTTTTTTTTATAATGAATTTAAAGATATTCTAAAATATAGCAAAAATTAATTTTTTTATTACAATTAGGAATTTTACTAAATATAAACTCTCAATCTATGGTGTTAATCAACGTTTAAGTCTAAAAAATTAGGAATTTTTACCTCTTTTAATCAACGTTTAAGTCTAAAAAACAATAGAGTTATTATAAGTTTTTTTTCTACATCTTTTAAAACATTAAATATGAGCATGTTAGGGCTAGCTTGTAAAATAATTAATATATTATCTCACTAAAACATTTATACTAATAAAAATTTAATTTTAGCATATAAATTTATCCCTTGATATAAGAGAAAGTAACAGTTTTACTTATTGTTGTTCACCATATAATATTTAATTATTATTTTACTATATAATAAAAAAGGAATATTGTTAAATAGTTTAGTAGAATTGTTATAAAATTATATGATTTTTTTTTCACAATATGGATTACAAATCTATACTTAACTTTGACAAATAAAACAAATAAATACTTTAGTAAGTATTTAATGTATATACTAAATAGGAATATATTTGGTATAATCAAATACCAAATATAATCAAATAAGTCAAAGTGTACATTTTTATTTGGTATTTGATTTTTTTATTATTAAAATCTTTTTATTATACTTACCTTTTTAAAATAAAATAAATAAATAAATAAATTAAATAAATAAAATATTATAATACCAAAATAGTAATGACATTTAATGCAGTTGACTTTTCTGGATAATAAATATAGTAAATAAAATATCCTTTTATATGATATAATACGGAAATAGTAAAGCAATAAATGCTGTTGACTTTTTGGGCTACTTAATTTGGTAAATAGTACCCCCTTTAATATAAGTATAGATAACAAAATTATACTACAAAATCAGCCCAATTTTAGACATATTGAAATATTGTTTGGGCTGCACATCAATTTGGGTTAAAAAGCAAATATAATCAGATAAGTTTTGTATTAGGCCCAACATCCGTAAAGCTTATGATCCAACGGTTATAATTGTTACAGTTGAAAAGATCGAACGGCTACAATTGGTTTGGTAATGCTATAAAAGAATAAAGTTGATGAGTAGGGTTTCCCATTTCTTCACATCACCGTTCGCAGACATTATCTCCTCATTTCTCTCGAAATTTCCCGACACAACAAATTCTGATTTCCATTAAAAAAAAATTTTTTGAACAGCGAGTTTAACAATTTCCATTCAAAATCCGAAATTATAGTAAGATCTGTCTGATTTAGAGAGACCTATATCTAGTATAGCTAGATCGGCCCGAAGTTTTGATTTTTAGGGGCATGCATTTTTTATTTCCTAGATCGAACAGAAATTTTAAAAATTTTTGGTCTTCAAAGTTCTTGTCTCAACAATCAAGATCTTTCTATGTTATGTCGGCCGTCGGGGTTCCAGCCATCGAAGAAATAGATCGGTAACTATTCGAAGATCTGATTTTGATTTTATTTTTATTTTTTCTGTTTTGCTAAATCGACCATTAATATAACTTGTACTTCATAGATCTCTCTTAATCTATACTCGTTTTCCGAACTGTGTAAACTTATAATTTTTTCGCATTTTTTCCTCAGACTTTGTATAAAATTATAGTGTGTGAGTGTGTGTTTTGTTCGATTTACAAAATTCTAATCAACTTTTTTTTTTTTTGTATATTCGTTTGAGCATATGGTCCGATTTGAAGATCTACTTGACAGCAAAATGGAAAACTTGATGTCAATCTGAGGTACACCATTCATGAGATAGAAAAAGTTCAGCTCGATTATGAAGAACAACGATCTATGACTACACAAAGGTTCGATTTTTTTGAAATTAATTCTGCGAATTTCTCAATAATCTCAATTATACTGTATATCTGTTTTCTAATATACTGTTTATTAAGTATTAAAATCGATATACTGTTTTCTAATATACTGTTTATTAAGTTTTAAAATCTATATATTTCTTACTATTTTCGTATTGAGGATCCCGAAAACGATCGGAGACTACACATTTTCAGATCTGTCTAAGAATATACGATTAATACTATTTTTTGTAATGAGACTGCATATTTTGTGATTTTTTAGTGTATGTTTTTGAATTTTTTTTTTTACCATTAATATAACTTATACTTCATAGATCTCTCTTATCTATACTCGTTTTCCGATTTGTGTAAGCTTTTATAATATTTTCACATTTTTTCCTTTTTGTAAAAAATTATAGTGTGTGAGTGTGTGTTTTGTTCGATTTAAAATATTCTAATCAACGTTTTTTATTTTTGTACATTGGTTTGAGCACATGGTCCGATTTGAAGATCTACTTGACGGCAAAATAGAAAGATTTATGTCAATCTGAGGTACACCATTCATGAGATAGAAAAAGTTCATCTCGATCATGAAGAACAACGATTATGACTCACAAAGATTCGAATTTTTCGAAATTAGTTCTGCGAATTGCCCAATAATCTCAATTATACTGTATATCTTTTTTTCTAATATACTGTTTATTAAGTTTTAGATTCGATTACATAATTTCTAATCAAAATTTGATGTTCAATCGAAAGGTGAAACCACAATATATTGAGTTTTGAGAGCGGCAGTAACCAAATCGAAGCTGAGGAAAACAAATCGAACGGCTTGTACTAAAGGTTCGTAAAAAATAGAATTGGATTCATTTATTGGTTTAGTAAGTATCAGTAAATTTTCATTTGAATTGATAAAATAAATATAAAACATACCTTAAGCTATTAGTAATTTTATGTTTCAATATTTATTTATATTTATGTTTCTTTACAAAATGCATGTACAAATTACGGAGAATGATCAAACAATGAGATGAACAAAGGAAACAATGAACACAAAACATTACTATAGCTTCAGTAAGATACATTAAACTTAAGGCGCATAATATGAACTATTAAAATAAAAAATGGCAATTTAACAATGAAACCAACATAAATGTTTATTTATTTACCTTGCAATATAGTACCTTCTGCTGGTTTTTTGCTCCTCTTGTTAAGTCCCTTATGTGATGAAGTGATCGTATCCGATTTTATCAAAGATTCTAACATTTTTACATGCATACATAACAATTAGCAATATATGAATAAAAACATTTCACTAGGTGTTATTAAAAAGAAATTACCAACTGAAGAATGAATGATGTCATTGTTTATTCTAATCCGTTTGTTGAATTCTTCATCTGCTTCTTTGTCTGCTTCAAAAAATGTACTGATTTTTTTTTCTGACTACATCTCTATCCATTGAAGAGACTACTATTCATATATAGATACATTTAAAAAATGGATTAATAGTGCAGAAAACATCAACATTACATAGTAGTGGAATAAATATAAAATAAATATAAAAAAGAAAGTAATTGTCAATAATATGATAAAGAAATTACCTTGGTATCTGCCTATGTCTTTAAACTTGTTGCGGCATTTATTGGATTGATTGTTGATTGAGCTGTCTGGTTTATTGGATTGATTGTTGATTGAGCTGTCTGGTATTGATGCTTCCGAGTCCATTGAAAATTCTATATACTTTTAGTTCCGATCCTTGGCGTCGCCTTTGAAGAGTTTATGCGAAATTAAATACATGAAAGCTATCAATGAGAGTTTACTTCTTTATACGCGGAGCATATCAAACTAATTGGGATTTTTATTTTATAATGCAATTGAGAAAAAAACATGAGAAATTTATCAAAGAGAATCCGCTTATTTAATAGAGAGAATATAGGATAGTTAGGTATATATGGGCATCAAAATCTCTTATTAGAGTAAAGAATATATGAAATCGGGGTCAATGATACACAGGATATCTCCAAATCTTAAATAAATTTAGACTATTAAGATATGGTAAATCTTCAACTATAAAACACGGAATAAATGGGAAACAATCATTCTTCGATTTATTCTACATAGTTATCTCAATCTTTACCTATTTATCACAATAAATTTGGGGATAAAATCGGCTATTTATCCAACATAGTTATCTCAATCATTACCTATATATCTCAATCCACAAGATCTAAAAAATATTTACAAAATATATAAATTATGGATAAATTCCAATCATTACATGGTTATCTAAGTTAGATTTTATAATGTCGGATATGTATGAATTTAATAATTATATTTGAATTGTCTAATCTTTCCACAATCGCAAATTATAAAATTATGAAATATTTATTAATAGTTGAATTTGAATGGTCCTCAATAATCATATTCTTCTAGTTAAACGATTGTCCTCAATAATCTGTAGAAGAAATATGAATTTTATAATCTTTCCACAACCGCAATATTTCGAAATTATGAAATATTTATTAATAGTTGAATTTAAATTGTCCTCAATAATCATTTTCTTCTAGTTAAACGATTGTCCACAATCGCAAATTATAGGATCTTTAATAATAATAGATAACAATATATAATGAATTAAATTGTTTATTAATAATTTAACGAATTTTAGTGGGACTATGATTATTCAATAGATAAAATATAGAATTGTTAGCTATTGAGAGAATATAGGATAGTTGGCTACAGAGAGAATATAGGGTAGTTAGATATGTATATGAGTATCAGTTAACAGCCTTACAGATTATACACAAAATATAAAATGATTTTTCCAATTTTGCAATTAATAATGTTAGAATATTAAGCACTTGGTATCCATTATATTGTTATGGTATCAGCATTTTTGTGATTAATATTAAATGGATTTATTATGTTGTTTACGTTCTAAGTTGTCTTTATATGTATTATGATAATGAATTGTATAATAATACACTCGTAACAATATAAATGAATATTAACTTTTTTGGTAATAAATAAATAATTGAATAACGGCCGACAATTTATATAACCAAAACAGCAATATATATGCTGCTTTTTATTCATAAGATATCCGAAATCATAAACATTATTGAAATAATAATAAAAGATCAACAGCTATAACTGCTGCAATCTTGGAAATTAAAATCAACCTAATAGTAGAAAACAAACGAAGAAGTCCAAATTCAAATACTTCAACAAATCGAAATCAACCTAAATAATAATAATATAAGTAGAGTAGAATCCTCAGCCGCCAAGTCTAGACATCAACAATCGCCTTTCCTTTATCTTTGGAAGCATCCACTCTAGACTTTCCTTTATCAGTGGATGCAGATTGAGCTGTCAAAGCCAAAACTACGTCACTTGAATTGTTTAGTTCCTCCCAAAGGTTTCGTTTCGCTGCAGAAGTGTCACAAACCGCCTCCTTTTCAAGAGCCACTTTCATAAGAGTAGTAACTTCATCAGTATCATCCTAACAAAATAAATAAATAAATAAACGAATATATTAGCCTTATTTGTTTTTTACAACAAATAAAATAATAAAATTTAACCAATAGAACATTGGAAATATTTTATTCCTTTCAATACCTCTTCATTTTCTTGTTGTTCCCTCATGAGCAAAGTCATAAAGTCGGATTCCTATGGAATATAAGAATACAAAAAAATAGTGAATAGAAATTAATTATATAGATAAATAAATGAAAGAAATAAAATAATCCATACGGCATGCTCAACAACCCACTGGTTGTATTTGGAGACCAGCTTATCATCATTAACCAATCTAACAATAGAAAATGTCGAAGTGTAGCCAAAATGTTGCTTGGCTTGGATTCGAACTTTGAAAAGAATTGTTTTACCCACCAATTCCTCGACCTCGTCGGGCAGCTCATAGGAAATCTTTTTCTATAATGCATACAAAAATTGGGTAAACTAATAATATAAAAATGATTTTTATTGCAATTTATTTTTTCGATATTAACAAAAGGTATAGATATATTACCCTATCAATAATCACACGCCTAAGTGCATCACAGCTGATACCAAGTAGCTTTTCGCAATCTCTATACCAACAAATTAATGTAGCATTCGCACTTGCATCGGAAACTGCAAAAGGGATCTTATACCTAAGAATTAATACTTTCATTAGTAATTATTAACTAAAAAAAAATTGAAAAAAAGGTATATTTAAATAAATAATACATAAATAGATAAATTATTTGAATGATTTGCTAACCGAAAAACACCCCTTTTGCCGTGGCATTTAGGGCAATCATAATGGCCTGAACTCTCGTCCAATTTAGTACTACACTTGCGACATGCGAGGTAGTACCATTCGTCAATAACCGAATTAATAGTTGCACATATCCAAGTAGTTGTTTCCTGTTGAAAATGGAAAGAAAAAAAATAAGATTTTTACAATCTTATAAAAAACGGACGTAATCTATATTTTAAAATTTTATATTTTATTTTAAAATAAAATATTACAAAGTCGCTAAATTGTTTGTTATACATTAACAATACCTTATCAACTTCATAAAGGGAATCAACAGAGGCGACTACCAAATTACCGCTAGCAAGATCATCCAATTCATCACGTGCTACAATCGAACTCCTCGAAGTTAAAGAAGCATTACAAACACGTGCAATTGCCAACCTATTCAAAAAATACATAAGTACACAATAATTTAAGAACAAATCAATGAATGTAATACAAAAGATTAATGTTTTTCACAAACCTTCCCCGAAATTCTTTTACTAATTTAAGAACAAATCAATGGATGTAATACAAAAGATTAACGTTTTTCACAAACCTTTCCCGAAATTCCTCAATCTCGGGAACTTCATTTGAAATCAGCCTAGTGATATTATGTGACGTTGTCAGTTGAACACGACCTACATAAACATTATTTATTAAATAAAAACAATATAAAATTTTGACAATAAATATATATATATTTATGTAGAAAATTTGTACCATCAAATGCTTTTGCTCTACACAAGTTAATTATCATAACCCACGGGCGGCCATCAACCCCAGCATTTTGTTGTTCATGTTGAAGAAATTCATCAACATAATCACTCCAAAGAGTGCAACTCAACTTTCTCTCCCTACAATAATTTAGAATCTGAATTAAATCGATATACAAATATAAAGATTTATTTACGTCAAAAAAAAATAAAAATTAAACACTTACTCCAAGTCGATCAAATGAAAAACAATCATTCGAGTGGGGACACCTTTGATTTCTTTAATAGCAACAGAACCAATTTCCACAAAAATTTTAATAATATCTACAATTATTCATAAGAAAAGTTGATCAAATTTATATATCTATATATAATATAATATAAATAAAACGTAAATTCAATAATATATAAAATTAAAAAAAAAATTAAAGGTTAAGTTGATGAACATACCAAAAAAGATGGATTCACCAACGTTTTTGGGATCTTGGAGAGTGAAAAAATTCCTCAAATCATATCGGAAATATGGAAAATGCCCTTTAAACTTTAAGAGTTCAGTCATCCCATGTATGACCATCCTAAATTTGTGCATAGTCGATCGATACAACCCAATGTTACTATCGACTTGATAGTTGCGAATTGCGTAGACTTCACCCTCTTTAACAAATTCTTTGAATTTTGGTATATTGACAGATCGAATCTGTGCAGCCATACGATGACCCTAGATATCACATAATGGTAAACGAATTACATATATATGTTATAAAATAAAAATACAACAAATAATTTAAAATACAAAATAAACCAAAAAAGATTGATAGTAAATTTTAAAAAATTACTTCCTCATCATGGAAGACGATTTCCAACACGTTCTTGAATTTGGCATCAAATTTACGATCAAATACTCTCACAGCCCTGAGTTTCAAATAAGGCTTGTCAGTACGGTTCACAGATTTGAGAGCCCCCCACACAAGCGGCATTTTGAAATTCTTAATATATTTTAATGTAATAAAGAGATGGAATAAGAATGTGAAACTCGAGGATATAGTGTGTGTTATCTACGTGGTATAATTACCCTTTTTATAGAATTGAAAACGGGTCAATAAGAACCGTGAATATGGGTAATCTTTATCTCCTATTGTATATGGATGATCTTTATCTCATTAGGTAACTAAATAATCATTTGTAAACCATTTACATACAAATATTCTGCCAATAAGAACCGTGAATATGGGTGATCTTTATAACATATTGTATATGGATGATCTTTATCTCATTAGGTAACTAAATAATAATTTGTAAATAATATTACATACAAATATTCGGCCGAAATAGGAATATGGGTGATCTTTATCACATATTGTATATGGATGATCTTTATCTCATTAGGTAACTAAATAATAATTTGTATATAATTTATATACAAATATTCGGCCGAAATAGATTTTATTAGAAATAAATATTTAAATATTGTTATTGGTATTTAATTCATAATTTCAAAAAGTTCAAGATATGTTTTAAATTAATAGTACTTATCTCATAGAATCGTATAGTATGAATTAGTTAATTTGAGATGTGGTCAAAATATATTAGTACTTATCACATAACCCATAATAGTAGGCACGTATAATTGAAAAAATTCAATAAGAGCCGTGAGGTACATAAATTTTTAGATTTCTTTATTCAATTGTGTACTTATCTCATATTTTGTACTTATCTCATATTTAAATTCCAATTGTATAACACAATCTGGAGCCTTCGAGCGGATAAAAGAAGATTTCTCTTGCGAAGTAGGGATTTCACTTGCTCACCCGAACCTGCAACCAATGCAAACGAATCCCGTGTTTCCGACCCTCGTCAGCCGCCGCTGCCTCACCGAACAAAAAGCAGGATAGGCGGGAAACTACAGTTGCTGGCAAAGCTGATGGAAAGGGCGCCCAGGTGGGTTTGTATTCTATTTATGACTATCAATTGTTAAATAATTCGAATCAAAGCCCCTCTATAAAAACATAAAAATTTTATATTAAAAAATATGAAAGAATTTAATTCAATTGCAAATATAAATATAAAAACAAACAATAGAATAACCAAATGTCATAGAGATTGAAGTAAACAGAAAATAAAAAAACATCATAAGTACTAATTTATTCGAAAAGAACATCACAAAAGCGAAAAACCACACAACTAATTATTTATTCCCAACATCCACTTTCTCACTCGACATCAGTGATATCAAGATCTTCAATTTGGCTCTCCAATGAAATCTTGCTGTTGGAACAATACATCAACGTCTTGTACCATTTGCTATTTAAAAATCTGCAAATTAAATTGTAAAATATGTTGAAAATTACAAAATTACATAATTATCAATTTGATAGTTGAAAATTTATACTTCAAATTATACAATATATATACATCACGAAAAGTAAACATATTGCAATTGTTGGAGAAAACTTACTTCTCCCGAAAATCTATTATTTCCGGGATATTAGTCGCAATAAGACGCGTGACATTCTGGAATGTAGTCAATTGATATTCACCTGTTAAAAAACCATATTTATTAAAATGTAAATTAAAATATATTCGCAAAACATAATTTATATGGTAATGTTAAATAAATAAATTGCAAATTTGAAATACCTGTCACATGTATTGTCTTGCACAATTGCATAATAAGAATCCATGGTTCTCCATTTGCCTCAGATTCAAAATGATTTTCATAAGCAATAAACGTATCAACATAATCACCCCAAAGTGTGCAACGCATCAGTAATCCACTATTTAATGAAAAAAATAATAACATATTAGATTTCAATCGACATTATTATAAATGTTTAATTCATGTAATAAATATTTCTTACTCCAAATCCATCATTAAAAAAACTATCTTTTGCTTTTCTTTTTCATGAATCCATTCTGATTGTATGGGTTGCACCTCGACCACCATGCCAATAGCATCTAAAATATATTTACAAAAAATAAATATCATTTTATTAATTAATATATAAATAATAAAAAAATAAAATTACAACAAAATTTGAATAAAAAAATTTAAAATTTTTACCATAAAGAATTGAGTCATCAACGATGTCAATATCATGAAAATTCGCAAAACTATAGAAGTCAAATGGCCATGTAGGGAAATCAGAAAGCATATGAAGAACCTCAGTGTCCCCATGGATTACGACTTTGTAGTCTCCATTAGTAGATTGAAATTTATCAACGTTGATGTCTAGTAAATAGTTGCTTATTAAATACACTCAACCCTCCTCAAAAGCTTCAGCAAATACTGACATACCATGAACAATGCCAGTTATACGGCTCCCCTAACAAACAAAGAAAAAATGTTATTGAGATATAAAATTAATCAATAATAGCCAAACAAATGTAATGCACTAAAATAACCTCCATCTCGTGAAAAACCATCTCTAAATTGGTTGGGTAGGCTCTGTTGAATATCCGAATGGCCCTAAGCTTAAGAACGAAGTTCATATTCATCATATTCAATTTGAACTGTCTGATCAAGCCATATTATTCCATGACTTTTTTTTTCTTTCTTTTATCGCTAAAAGTCAAGAGTAATTTTTTCACGAATTTGATCAGATTGAATGAAGGCGTCTTTTGTTTTTTTGGTTATTTATTTATAGCGGTAATACAATTTGAAAAAATCGAAATTACTAATATAATATAATATAAATTATTTGTGAATTAGATTTTTTTTAGAATTCAAATTAATTAGGTCTCCAAAATTCGTGTAGATTCACAATTCTATTTTGTATTGCACGTTTTATGGACACTTTCACATATATCCGTTTTACAAAATAAATATTTGGTTTTAATATTTAATTAAAAATGAAAGACATATTTTAGCAATCTCCTTTTGCATATATCCGTTAAATTAAGAATATTGACGATTTGGGTAATCATTAAATTGGTTTTTAAGTGTAATATTAATATAGTGTAATATCAATAACATCCGTTCAATTACATTAGTACGATCTTTGAAATATTTTACGGATTATATTAATTATTCAAAATTTAATACTAAGTTCCGTGAATTACAAAAATTTAAAGTACATTTTTTGTAATTTACATATTATGGGAGTAGTTTTATTAGGAAGTTATTATGGTAAGTTGTTACAATGTATATCTCAATGTGTATTCATGTTTATTAAAACAGAACAGATGAACATAAAACTACGTTTTTTTTTTTGTGATTTAAAATGGGATACAATTATTATGAAATCTGTGATGTCAATTGATTATATTCATTTTATTTCATTATTCGGAATTTTGTTTTAATATATAAAATTCCTTGTAGCGAAAATAAAATGTAGTAAAATGTATATTATAATAATCAATATATTGACATACTCGCTGTATTATTAATTTTCGTACTGTAAAATAAAAAATCAATGGGAAATTATCAACATTTTTTTTTAATAATCAACCAAATTAGTGATAATTTGTGTATAAGATAGTTTACTACGAAATGTGTAGAGATCCATTCGTGTATTGTAGATTAAAAATTGAAATCGAAGAATAATTAAAAAAAATAAATTTATTCATAACATCGCACGGGTAAATATCATCAAATCCGAAGCAAACCATTAATTAAAAACTCCAAATATTAACAAAACCTAAATATCAAAATCTGTTGGTCCTTGCTAGTGATGAGGGAAAAATCCATTATACTTGATTACATCGGTTCTTACATGTAGCACAAGCTTCCATCGGTGCATTCTAGCAAATTTCATCCCATTATTAAATTCAACATTATAGCAGCGTATCACATAAACCTCGCCTTCTTTCAGTACATCTCGCATCAATCCCACATTCGGAGAGCGTATTATGCCTTTAATGCATGAACCCTACAATAGAAATGATACAAATTAAGTAAAATAATTTTGTACTTGTGTATTTTTGATATAACATCAAAAAGTATTACCTCTTCATCATGAAACAGGATATGGAAGCAGTTCAAGCTCTCATGATCATGATGCGTTTCAATAAGTCGGACTACCCTCAGAAGCAAATTTGGTTTGTTGGACCTGGTGACGGAGTTGATTCTATCAAAGAATGGCGGCATTTTTTTCTGTGTATATTGAAATTTGTTTGTATTATTTTCTCTGCAATGTTGTGAATGAAGTGATGAAGAAATGTGGCGTATGAACACCCTTTTATACACGCAACACATATGCATAACAAAATTAACACGTAAAATATGGAAATCATTTGATAAAATATTAAATTGATTTTGATGAGTTGTAACAAACGCCCTTTAGTAGGAATGTTAGTTGATATTTGAACGTAAATCATGGAATCACAATTTCAAATCTTTGGGTTTTTTAAATATGGAATCAAAATTTCAAATTGGTTTGTTAAAGATAGGCGCGTGATCCTTAAAATAAGGAGTAACAATTGGATGCTCAACAGATTTTATTCGGGCCAAACTAAATGCCTTGAAAAATGGAAATAAGTTCACACCAAACTAAATGCCGTGTTTAAAGAACTGTTGAAGATAAAGTTTATTAATTTTCGGATTTTTAAAAGACTTTCCACAAATGGGAAGTCAAAGCCTTTTTGACCAATTTTCTTAAACTTTTCATAAATGATTTTTCTACCTCTCTTTTTCAATATATATAGATATAGATTCCCAGATGTGTTGAGCCTTAGTGGCAGGCCCGTCAGATTTGCAAGCTTATTTGACGTAAATTTGTACTTCGTATTGAAAAATGTACATGTTTGGTTTGATTATTAGGTATGAAAATTATTATAAACTATTTTAACTTTTTTTAGTAAGTTACCATATACTACTCTTACATTTTCTTATTTAATTCATATATTAACTATCATGAATTAATATTCTTTTTTATTTTTTAAATTTATAACCTTTATATTTGTATTTTATTATTTATGATAGATCAAAATAATCATATTTTTACGTTCTTCGATTTGATATCCATATTGCATATAAAATAAAAAGTAATTTCATCTATCTTTATAAACAAAACTAATTTTATTACCAAATAAAATAAAAAAGTATCAAATAAAATTATAAATTATTTTACATTAATAATAAAAATCTAATTGATGAATGCACTACAAATAAATCAAGTTAATCTGTTTTTTCCATATATTTTACATATAATATAAAAATTCAGTATTATATAAAATAAATTATAAAAAATATTATAAAATATTATTTCTCGATTTAAATAGGTTATATAAGGAAATAAATGTTATTATGTTTTTTAAAATAATAAATATAAAGGAATATCATAACTAAATATAATAAAATAATTTTACGTTTCATAAATTTAGAAAAACAATATATTTCTGCGTAAATTAATATTCTAAATTATATAAAAATAAAATACCTGAAAATAATAAACAAGAGACACTGACTCTATAAATATAAAATATAACCGCGATGCAATATAACTTATTTAGTTTTAGAAAAATTAGAATTAAATATAGGCTTAATTGCAAATAAAACCATGACCTTTTCGAAATTTGCAATTATATGCATCACTTTTAAACTTGGCAAATATATACACCACTTTTACAATTTTTTGCAATTGTATGCAACGAGCCCAATTTTGGGCTTTTATTGCTAACGTGACGATTTTCTGGCAATTTCTGTTGATATGGATGCTGATGTGGGGATTTCTGCTTACATGGCGCTGATATGGAGGTTTAAATCAATTTCGGGCTTTTATTGCTAACGTGACGATTTTCTGGCAATTTCTGTTGATATGGATGCTGATGTGGGGATTTCTGGCAATTTCTGTTGATATGGATGCTGATGTGGGGATTTCTGCTTACATGGCGCTGAT
>BKCP01007626.1:5820-71001 GCA_008636005.1 Striga asiatica
TAAACTTTCATCACTTTCAACAGAACTTCCATCAATTTTGTTTCTCGCCATAGTCCCTTCGAGAATACAGAGTATAGGCAACATCCCCATTCCACCCCCTGTAGTTCCTTGGCGCTTGTCATCCATTTTCCACAAGGACACCATAATTCAATCGGAACCCTTCTTCGTATCTGCAGATCGATTGAGTGATACGCAAATCGTAGAGTTCATTGAATTTCGTATGATCTATTGATCTAAGTTTCAAAGAGGCGGTCAAACGATTTGTGGATTTGATTAGTTGGAATTGAAATTGTGGAGAATGGAGCAGAGCAGGAGAGCGGTGGAGTCGTACTGGAGGTCGAGAATGATCGACGGTGTGACCTCCGACGAGGATAAGGTTACTCCGGTTTACAAATTGGACGAAGTTTGCGATTTGCTGAGGTCGTCGCATGTCTCTATCGTCAAAGAGGTGTCCGAATTCATCCTGAAGCGCCTTGACCATAAATCTCCGATCGTTAAACAAAAGGTTCTTTCATTTTCTCTGGCTATTATTGATTTTTTTCGTAATTTTGGTTAATTAATGTGTTTTGGGTTATGTTTTTGTTTATTTATTTATTTATCTTTTGTGGTTCTTTCTCACTTGAATGGATTAGGATACTTAATTGAGGATGAGTGTTGCCTTATACTTATCCCGATAGTTGTAGACTAGCACAAGTTCTGCAAATAAAGGACTTGTTTGATGATCAGTTGAATTGTTTTCCTGAGTCTCATTAGTCATGAAGATTCATATCTTTCTTTATAAACCGGTTTGCTGAAAACAAATGTGTCCTTTTGAACTTCCTACAAGATCTTGCCCCACACCGAATGCTTGGAGTTTATTTAATCGGCCATACAATTTGTGTTGTCCATCTTAATGCGATTCCGGTATAATGAAGTTGGTCTTAGGTTGGGTAGTTACAACGTCACTTACGTCCAATTCTTTTATGTGTGATCTTCTCACTGCATTATCCTATATACCATTTTCCTGAAAAACAATACATTCCTTTTACATTAAAGAAGCCAAGCAATATAATTTGAATTAGCTGATTGGGCGGGAGCTGCAGGATTGGTTTTAACCCTCTTGCTTTATTTCCAAGCAGTGAGTTGCTGCAAGTTTTCACATGCTGGGCTTCCTATAAATTATTTGGCAGTTGGAACATAGAATAAGCTATTATGTTCACCTCACTAATCTGCCCCAATTGAAGAACTTTTCTTATAATAAATGCAAGGTAGCCGGTACTAAAACTGAAAATAAGTATGATTTATTTTACTGTTCAGGCGTTAAGAGTCATCAAGTATGCCGTGGGAAAGTCTGGTGCAGAGTTCAAAAGGGAGATGCAAAGGAATTCTGTTGCTGTGCGGCAGCTAATTCACTACAAGGGTCACCCTGATCCTTTGAAAGGTGATGCATTGAACAAGTTTGTGCGTGAGACAGCACAGGAAACCCTTTCTGTCTTATTTTCATCAGAAGACAGCAAAGCTCCACCAACAGAAAGTAGCCTCCGCAGTCGGATTCAAGGATTTGGGAACACAAACTATGAGATGCCATCAGAAGACAGAAAGTCGTTCATCAGTGAGGTGGTTGACATTGGAAGTGCAACAATTAAGCAGGGATTAAGCAGTTTAGCACAATCCCCATCCTTGAAGAGAAGTAGTGACAGTGGGAGTTACAGAAGCCCAAATCTTCGGGGGTCTTTGACTGCAGATAGTGATTGCTCCAATCGGTATGAAGGCATTAGGTCTACTGCTGAAACTTACAACTCTTCTCGCTTTTCAAACAATGCTGGTTCGAGGAGTTGGGGTCAACATCCAAGTGAACCCGAGTTAGAAACAGGTAATAAGGACTCCGGTTCCACTTATAATCAGAAGAGCCGCGAAGAAAAATTGTTGGAGACCATCGTGACTGCTAGTGGTGTTCGATTGCAGCCTACTCGGGATGCACTCAATGTTTTCCTGGTGGAGGCCTCAAAATTAAATGCTTTATCATTGGGGCATGCTATTGAAGCAAAACTAAGATCCCCTTCATGGCAGGTTTGCGTTTTATGTCATTGTTTTAGTTCATACTCGAAACAATCTTGGCTTTGTAGTTTCTTCCATCATTTTTATTCTTATTTGTTATTTTTTCCTTAAGGTACCATCTTATTGCATTGGTATGAGGAATTTTTTAACCTACAATTTCAGAAATGCCACTTCTTCAGGTTCGTATGAAAGCCATGTGCGTTCTTGAGGCAGTTTTGAGAAAGAAAGAGGATGATCATTTTTCAGATATTGTGTCATATTTTAGTGACAACAAAGATGTGGTGGTCTCATGTTCGGAATCTCCTCAGGCATCTTTGCGGGAGAAAGCAACTAAGGTGAATTTTGGTTATTATATTGTGTTACGCAGAAGCGAGAAAGGAGGTGGGGCTGTCGGGAGTTTTTAGGAGATGTGTTCATGTGTTGAATTTCTATTATAAATCTTATTTCATGTAGGCAAAATTGAGGTCTGGAACTGAAGTATACATATTTACATTCATGAGATATTGTTTATTTTTGTGATACGATATGCCACGCATACTCGTGAATTATCTAGGATTCTCTAAACTTAAAATTCACTATGAATCTACAATACTCTCCGAAAAAGCAGTGAGGTGGGTCGGTGTTCATGCTACCAGTTACTGTCACTTTAGAAAGCACTAACTAGCAGCGGGAATTTTGTTCCCCTTTCTTTATTCTGTACCTTGAAATCTTAATAAATCAGCCTTGATAAGTCTGACAGAGAGGATGCATTCCTTGTTCACAAAAATGCATGGGTCTCACAAAAATGCATGGATAAGTCCTGCACCGAAAATGGTTTGTTGTTAGGTGTCCCTTAATTTATACATTTGGTACACGTGTCAATACATCAGTCAGATGCTGTCATCAGGCATTCAACCGCTGCTTTTATAGATTGTTATGAAATATTCACTCAGGGAATATAATCAATCTTGCTTATTACATCAACTTACCAAACTTTATTATAATTTTAGGTGCTAAGTCTTCTGGGTGGGGAACATATTGGTGGGGTCCATCATGAGGCGAAATCAAGAAAGATCTCTCAGCCTTCAATAATTCCAGATTTGATAGACACAGGTGAGGATACCTTGGAAGATTTTAGAAAAGCCGAGGTTGAGCCAAAAATTACAAATGTAACCTCTACTGCTCCGCTGATCAATGACTTGCTTGGTGACGACTTCGGCGGAATTCGTGATAGCACCAACACTCATAAACTTGAGGATGATCCTTTTGCTGACGTGTCATTTCACGTAAATCAGGCTAAGGACCATGCTGCTGATATATTTTCGGGGTTGCCTGTTGATATATCGAGCAGTGCAGAAACCCATTCAGTGGTATATCAAATGGAGTCGGGAAACCATGGAACATTCGATCTTTCTAGATCGAGGCCTGAGCTCGCCAAGGAGCACAGCAACCTTGTAAAGGATGCTACCAACTTGATGGATGGTTTATTGCTCAATGGAAATGATCCATTTTCAAAGCATAATGGGCGAGATTCTGAGAAACATGGCAACATTGCAGGTTCAGTTTCAATTGTCAATCAAGATAATACCAAGTCCAATGATGTCTTGATTAGTGGTATTGCTTCTCAAGGAATGAATGCAAATCCCATGTTTCCCGTGGGTGCTATGGCATATAATTTGCCACCTGGCGTCATGTTTAATCCAGCAGCATTCACATCTCAACCAATGAACTATTCTGACATGGGAACCCTCTTTGCTCAGCAGCAGCAGTTTCTTACTACATTGTCTAACTTCCAGCAACTAGGGAGTTTGCAATCAAATAAGAGTATGAATGCTGGTGGATCTAGAGTAGGAAATTCGTCACCACTTCCAGATATTTTTAATCCTGTCATAGCTACTGAACCTCCTGCTTCACTGATGAATGGCTCGAAGAAAGAGGACACCAGAGCATTTGACTTTATCTCTGTAAGTTTGAATTCTTTCCATATTTTGTATATTAAAGAGTTGCATGCTGTCACCCTTCTCATTCAACCTTCAAGGGTCTTGGCTACTTACAAATAACACTTAAACCTCAAATCCGTAAAGTGTTTTTTGGAAGTCTGATAGGATTGGAAAATGAGGGAAATGACCAGTAATCACAATTAATCAACGTGTTTGCGATCATGAAAATGGGCCCAAGGGAAAAGTGAGGCCCGGATTCCAGTCCCTTATGCATGGGAGAATGAATCAGACCTTTGGAGATAATATTAATAGTCCTCTTTTATCCTATTACGTGAAAAGTCCAACTTGCCCGTAGAATAGACACATGGCTGTTGTTTGCACTAGTGCTATTACAAGAAGCTTAAAGTAGTTTTAGGTTCACTGAGTCTCAAGCATAGGAATATTACAAATTTGGCTGGCTTATCCGTTTCTTATTTGTTTTTGTTTTGATACTTTCAACCTGGTTTACATGAGAAAGAAAAAAAAAATGAATTAGTTGATTGCAGGCAAACACTATGCTCCATGAATGTCAAATTAAATTATCAGAACCTAGTTCTATTAGGAGTTGGGTCTCGTTCCACTTTTGGAGGCTGAAGTTGTTTTAGTCTATTATTTTAAGCTCGAGTAGTTTGGAAGCTAATTAGAGCTGTGAGGCAAGTGCTACCTCTTAAGCAATCGAGCTTGAGATTTTTTTGTTGAAGCTATTTTATCAAATTTGTTTTCTGATGAAATTAGAAGTGAACTATAAGAAAAATTGTAAGTAGAGCACCAACCAACTATATATTGAGAATAGCCTTATGATACTGATGTTCACAAGTAAAAATAACAGTACATTATTAGTTTATGTTGTACAGCCTAATGTTACTTCGCTCCAAGTACTTATTTGACTAAATGTGGAAATTATATTTTTTGACCCTGTTGTGAAAAAGATTAATCTTTGCCCTTAATATTCTTCGTTAGATGGTTAGATTATATGTCTTTAACTTATGTCTAAACTTTAAGCATCCTGTGCAAAAAACCTTCCGGTCATCAACTGCATATGTAAGCTTTATAAGGCTGTTTTACAAAAGAAATGTTGTACCCTCTATATGGATCTTAAATGCGAGTTACGAATTTAGAACATCTTAAACATAATTGAGTTGCATAATTTTGAGAGTTGAAATTGGCTTGCGTGGTAAAATTTTGTTGCTGTTGCAGGATCATGTGGCGTCAGCTCGTGACCGTAAACATATGGTTTGAAGCTGTTGGAACAACCCCTATAATGATATGAAGCAGCTCACAGAATCTATGAAACCTGAATCTTGATTTGAAAAATGTTGCTCTCTCTTTGGATGTATAATGTATCTCTGTGGTAAGAGGTTGAAACTATGTCTGTTTTGACATTTATAAATTTCAGTGTTAAGTGTTGGATAATGAAAGGTCAGAAATTCTTGGGGTGTGTGAAAAACGAACCTGAACTCAGATATGGGATTGGAAATCAAATATGTTCGATTGCGGTGTTTTATTCTTATTTGGTACATTGATACGTGTATTTTATTATTTTATGATGACTATCGTTATGGAAATGCTCTGTATCATTTCCTGACTAGCCTGTACTTTTACGTTGAAGGATACCTCGTTTTTCCAGTTAAGAGGTAAATTTCTTGTGTATTTTTTTTTTAAGAAGCACAATAGTAAAATAGAATGTAGTTCTTGATAAGAAATATTTTAATTTTCTATGTAAAATCTAATTATGGGCAAGATATGACATAATTATATTAGTTATTCAATTAATTAATATCACTCAATAAGTGATCTAAATAAAGTAGAGTTCACGGACTACGTAATTAATATGATGAGTTAGACTTGGTAAATACCTAATATTATTAAAGTTAGGTAATAATGAGTGACCAACCGTTTATTGATTATTGTCCTCAATAAGCTAAATCAAACACAACTCTCTGTTCTCTCTTTCGTAATTTTGAGAGATGGTCCCATATGAAAAATATAAGACCATTTAGTTGAGGAAGACTGTAAAACCGACCCCATTCATGATCCAAATCGTGTTCGTGATCCAGATCGTGTTCAATGTAATATTCATGGTGATCGAATACATAGATTCAATTAAGATACACTTCCGCTATTTAAATACGATTGTTGATTATTCGATATGAATGCCCGTAGATTAAAACAATAGTTTTCATATGATTAATTCCAAATTTCCAACAATTCTAACTTTGAAGGTGGAATGTTCATTTGCAACAGTTCGTGGTGACTCTAATATCACTTCATTACAAAATATTCTTGCTCTCTTCTTCAGGAAAAGAAATGCTAAATATTAATACAATACAAAGACAAGGGGCGACTTGAAAAATTTGACAAACTAGGCAGTGCATTAAATAATTGAAAACCAACATACCCAGTAAGTTTAAACTATCATAGTTGGATCTCAGAAGGGGCTCATGCACATAACTAAAAGTCACCAATTTGTGAAAAACTGACAGCTCTGAACTGCAACTTCTGGTAGTTCATGTCAACAAACCTATAATTGATTCAAAATTACTCAGCCCATTCGCGGAATATCATGACGAATCAGTACAACAGATTGAGCAATTTTTCAAAAGCATGACCTCTAGAAATGACAATAATCACCTCATGTTCCTATAAAACCTACAAATCGTGATACTTTTAATTTCTCTTTTTCAACCAAAGATTCACTTCATCTCAGAGTACTGTAAGTAATGAACTCAGTCGAAGTAAACTGAAATGGTTGGTGTGGGATAGGATTCCTGAAATAAAGAAGATAATCATAATATTAATATTATAAAAAGAAAATTTACTTTTTTTGAAGTGGTAAAATTTTCACTCACTGTCGAGGGCCATAAACTTTGATTTGGCGCACATGAGTGTCCCTTCCATTTAGGTGATTAGACAAGACAGCAATTTGCAACATGAATGTATTCACAAATGTTTCCCTGATACATATAAACAAAGGAGTTTGTTTAGTTTCCTAAGATTAAGGACATAACATTGCCTCCTTCGGCACAGAAAGATTTACTATAGATCATCCCATGGATTGGTAAATTTAGAACTGAAAATACAAATATTAACTGTTGACACGCGTAACAGAAGCACATCAATATATTTGACTAACACATGCTGTTATATGTTCAGCCAGCATAAGTCACAACTTTAAATGAAAACAAAAAAATAAATAATCTGTTGCTAACCTTGGATCCGTCCCAGATAACGGTATGTACACCCATCCAGTTGGCTTAACAAGTTCCACTGCCTTTATCTCCTGTACAATCAATGGCATGGCAAGAAAAATCAAGTAATATATAATTCATGCATTCTTTGATAGAGATCATGTTACCACGATTAATAACCAAAATCAATTAGTATAAATAAAACAGGATAGGTTTTTGTGGTCCTAGTGTAGAAAATAGTAGATCTGGATTATCCGTGTGTCCATATAGTACATACATGCTCTAAATCCAATCATTAGTCAAACCGCAAATACATGTAGCATTACATTGCATTATATTGCTATTAAAAAAAAAAAAAAAACTAGTTGAGATAGGAAAAAAGCAGCAAATCTAGCATGTAACAGAGGGGCATGTCCATCCGCCAACACTTCTCCAACAATTTAGTTCAAATTTAAAGGAAAAATAATTCAAATCTTTGAAGGGTGATATCTTCCTTGGTTTATTCTTTTTAATTGACAAATATATCAAATCAATCATCTTTTCACTATCTAGGATACATATCGTAAATCTAAAAAGTGCAAAAGTTTTCGTAGATAAAAATTTGAAAAATAGTAGCATCAATTAAAAAAAGCACCAAATTATAGAAAAACATTATATTGCTCATGTAAAATTCATAGTTAGCAATCTAGAGAATATCTAAACCCATGATATAGAAAAATAGAAGTGAGATAGTAAAAAATAAAAAATATCACTAGTTTTCTGTTATCGTATGTTTCGTAAGAAAATGGCCCCAAAATGGAAAATCAAAAAGTTCTTTTATAGCTTCACCAATTTTCCTTCATTTAGTTAGCCATTAGATCATGGTTATCTCATTGAGTGGTTGAGATTGCCCCTATTCCACACTTGCACTTTTTTCCAAAAAAATTAGAGAGTATGAATATATAAATATAAACGGTTCAAACAAGAACCAAGCCTTAGAGTAAGAATATAAGAATGCCATTTTTCTGTGTAAGGCTATTTTTAATAGTGTTAGGTACTACTTTTAATTATGATTTAATTTTATAAATAGCAATACTATATATATATATATATATATATATATATATATCCCTCTTAATATAATTTGAAAACTTGCTGAGCCTAATTGGCTGCTCCGCACGCTTCGGAAGCTTACTTGGCAACATTACATGCTTCGGCTTTTGATTCGGATACATTCCCTAATTGTTTAAAATAAAATACTTAATAAATAAGATTACATGCTTCGATTTTTGGTTCGGATACATTCCCTAATTGTTTAAAATAAAATACTTAATAAATAAGATTTTTATATGTCGTGTAAATCCTCCAACTCCAAATTAAATAGGATTCTTTATCTTATAAGACTTCCCAAATAAATAAGATTCTTATATGCCGTGTAAATCCTCCAACTCCAAATTCTTATCGTATAAAGCTTACTTGACAACATTACATCTTAGGATTCTTATCTTGTCGTGTAAACCAAAAAAAAAAAATTAGCTTTATATATTATTTTATTTATATAATAAAAAAAATACTATAATTTTACAAAAAAATATATAGCCACTTGCATATTATATCTTTTCAATCCAACCATAAATAAATTATTTAAATCTTTTTAGAATATCTATAAAAATACATTGAAATAGTTATAGAATATTATATGATCTTTCTAATATATTTTAAAGAGTTGAAATAGTTATACAACAACATATGTGTTTTTTTTATTATTTTATGTTTTATATTTTTTTTTTCAAACAACCCGTGTAGTACACGGGTGTCGTACTAGTATACAACATTTGTAAATTATAGCACCATATGACATAAAAAATAGAATCATCCACAATGAATAGTAGCATCGTATATGATACTCACACAAGAACTGGCTTTTATTAGAACTCCACCAATGTATATACATAGGTATATAATATTACCTTCAAGTTGTGGAAACCATCGCCAGCTCTAACTGATATCTTACTAGGTGTGTAACTCTCATCAAGCTTGAAATCAACATACAGAACAACTAGCTTCAGTTTTACTTTCTTCTGAAACTGGATATTAACTAGATGAGGCTGCGCACCATCTGATCTGAAATCCACCAAAATATTGCAAAAACAGGCTGATATAAATTAAACAACTCGAGCGTCTATTTTTTCACACAGGTTAAGAAATACACAATCTCAAAATAACACTAAAGGATCTAAGATATCCAAGCAAATATAAGAGCATGGCTCATCAAAGACAGCAACTTTAAGCACAACTTTCACAACTCTTAATATTCATTAAAAGCAGAACCAATAGAGCAAAGATGGCGGGTACTGACTGCCAGTAGGTATCTAGGTTGTCATCTCGAAGAGAAACGACACCATTTCCAGGCTTGCAAGAGCTGACGCTCCATGCAGCCATTTTTGCCATTTCACGGAGGTCATCTTCCACCACAAGCAGCTGGTTTCCACAGGTCAGCTTCCCTTCATCCTCCCCCTCCGACGAATCCGCCATTTACACCGCAAATGTCAATTTAGGGATATGGATATAAACCCTAATTTTACGGTTGGTTCTGTATGATAATTCAAAACATAAAAATCAGGTGATTAAGCTNGGAAAAAAAAAAAAAAAAGAACAAAAGAAAGAAAGAAAGAAAGAAATTCACATCAGGTAACTTGATTGAATTACTTATCGGGTCATTTTATTAGAAGGAATTAGACATGCCAAAACGGGCGGGCGGGGCGGCCAGCACGCAGCCTGCCATTTGGCAGGGTAGGGCGCCATCTAGGCGGGCCTGTGAAATGGCAGCCCGGCCCAACCCCGCCATGGGCCGCGGGCTACGCGGGCCAGCCCGCCTCATAATAGATAAAAAAACCTGGGAGAATATGAATTAAAACATAAGTCATTCAATAATCAAAAATCACATTCATTTCAGAATTAGAGAATTTTAGGGTCAGCCATTTCAGAATTCAGAATTCAATAAACTGAAATCAACAAATCAGTTCAAATCTTAAATCATACTTTCATTTTGAGGATATGTTCAGCCATCACTACCAGAAGAAAGCCTTGCCGACGTTTCCGTTGCCGTTGCTGCTTGGAGTCGCTGCCGCTGTCCCGCTCGCCGGTCGCGAGCTCGAATCCGCCGCTTCCTTGGCGCTCGCCGTCGCCTCTCCAAGGTCGCCGCCGCACACCAATCACCGGTCAGGCGAGGATGGCCGCCTGCCGCTTGAGAAAATGAGAGTTGAGGATGAGGTTAGGGTTAGCAAAGGGAAAAACGAAAAAGGCCCGTCTCTCTTTGACTGTGTTGTGAACTTTATGATTTAAAAAAACTTGGAAAAAAGGAAAAGAAAATAATCAAAGAACAGAAGCGTGCGTGAAGGACTGAAGTGTTATTGACACTTATTTGTGTTAATGACTGAAGGGTGAGAGGGCAGCAGGTTACAGAATCTGAAGAAATCACCTCAAACCCACAACATGTTTCCACTAAAGTTTATGCTAATTATACAAACACTTTACCGAAAATGGAGAAATGACAAAAATAAAATTTACAAATAACAATAGATACAGATTGTCTCCAATAAATCAGTATTCAATAAATGCACAACTCTCAGAAATCATCTGAAATTCAGAATCCTATTCAATTCAAGAGCAAGCCCATCAAAAAATTCAAGTTTTTTATTAGTATTACAGTAGGTCACAGAAGCAGATTGGTTCAACATGTCAGTATGTCACAACAATTTGGAAACCCACAAGCCACAACCGTACAGCTCAAATCATAGGCATAAAAATTAACCCAAAAAAATATGAGCTCAAATTGGGTGGGTGCAACCCGTACAATGAATCACGACTCACAGGCCCAAAGAAGAATGAGAGATTCAAAGCCAGAAAAGAAAATTACGAATCTGAGTTGCAGCCCTTACGAGGGGATTTGGGTGGCGAACTCAATTGAGAAGACGAGTGTCACGACGGCCTGCGGGGTGGAGTGTGTGCGGGAGCAAGAACGACCGAGCGAGGCGATGTGAGATTTCAAAATTCCGGCGATTTTGTGCGCCGACGCCGAGCAAAGGGAGATGGAGCGGGTGATTTTGTGCACCGTGCGGCGGACGGGCGGAGAAGTGCAGTGCTAGGTGGGGTTTTCTGGAGGATGAGACAATGAGTGACCGTGGACGATTTGTTCCTGGAGGATAATATCTGCTTTGTCGATGGAATTGGACTATTGGAGTGATAAATTGGGCCTGCTTAGTGCTTTGTGGTGGGCGGCCCGTTAACTAATGGCAATTGGATTGAATAATATATATTGGGCCTTTTTTAACTTATATAATATCGGTTTTTGGTTCGGTTCGGTTAACCGACGGATTGTAACCAAACCGAACCGAAAACCGAAAAATTAAGAAACTTAAAACCGATAATCGAACCAATTTGTCGGTTTCGGTTTCGGTCGGTTTTGGTCGGTTATCCAAAATTTGTGCAGCCCTAATAGAAACACACACACACGCACAAAGATAAAAAACCGGTCACTTCATACCAACACTACCGTCTACCACCGATAGCCTCGCCGCCGCTCCTCCGTAGACATCCAGCCCATCAACATGCACAGATCGCCAGCCCCTCCACAAACACACACTGATTGCAGTCTGCACACACACACACACACTTTTTCTGGGTATCCGACTTCTACTGCCAATCTCCGGCCGCCCGCCGCGCTCCTCCCGGCACATCCTGCCGCCGTCTTCATATGCCTAGTCCCGCCATATCACTTCGACGGCCAAGGTTGAATAGCTAAAACATCGGCCGAGATTCAACCGGAGAAAAAAGNTCCCGGCAACGATTTATTTTTCTCCGGCAGCTTCTGCGGTTGTCTGCATTTGATAAACTCCGGGGAGTCTAACTCTAAGAGTGGCGTCCGGCAACGATTTGAAGGGATAAGGGAGGTGACGATCATATTTTTTTCCTTTTTTGGAACTTTTTGTAAGACCAATTTTTGGGATGGAGCTTTTGGGGGCCGAAGTGGACAGAGAAAGGGATCCCATGTGTTTTGATGATGATGGAATCTGATTTGATCAATTGACCCATTTTTACAAAAAAAATAAAATAAATTATGATATAAACAAAAATGGTTTAAATGTTTTATATTCAATTATTTAAAATTAAATAAATATAAAATGTTGACAAGTATATGTAAAAAAAAAAGGTAAATAGAACCGACATTGATCCATATTAACCAAAATTTTAAAATATAAAACGATAATCAAGTCGGCATATAAAGTTCTGAACCGAAAATTATATTTCGGTCAGTTTTAGTTTTGATTGCTATACGGTGGAGTATGTGAGACATTAATGTACATTTTATCTAACAATATTGTGCACGACTTTAGCCGTTAATATTCTGCCTAGCAGACATTAACAATATCATGAACGACTTTATACGGTGCAACATGTTGTGTTATAAGGTGCAACGCATTACTGTATAAAGTGCAACGTATTAATTTTGGTACGTTAGTATTTTTATGTTTTTCATAGATGATGTGATAAAGTGCAACGTATTGTTTTATACAGTGCCACATTCCGTTATATAAAGTGCACTATTTATTTATACATTCCCATATAAATTATGTATAAATTATGTGTACAATTGTACATTGAATTAATCTAAATAATTAAAATAGTTTTTTTAATTATTATTTTTATTATAATTTATTTATTATTGCAAAATATTTTTATATTATTATGTATATTATAAAATACATTTTATATTTTAATATTTATGTTTAATAATTTATAATATTTATAGTAGAAAATATAATATAAAAAAATATCAAAATCAAAAAATCTATAAAGTGCAATTGAGCAGACAATAATGTGCAATTCGTCTAATATTATTGTGCAATCAACCGATCGAGTATTTTTTATGTGTTTCAAATTTATAAACTTCAATAATGTATATTTCAATTATCATTATTTTTTGAATTTATTAATTTTTTTATATCGTAAAAATATACTTAATATTTATATTTTTTATATAATATTTTATATTGTGGTTTGTTAATGAATAAATAATATAAATAACTAAAATTTTAAAAGTAAAAAGGAGAATCAAACCGACATGAAAATTCACACAAAAAATTTAGTTCGTATGGTTTCGGTTGTTGTTTTGCAATATAATTTATATAATTATTTATTGAAATAAATAATATGTAATCTATAACATATAAAAAAAGTATTTTTTATATAGTTTTCTGCGTGAATTATACACTAGTGTGCTATCTCACATGCATTAATATGCAATCCAACTAACTGTAATGTGCATTCGACATTACTAGTACGTGGCCCGTGCGATGCACGGGAAAATAATATTTTGATTGTATTATAAATTAAATAAATAAATAACATTAATCATGATTTACCCATTATTTATAAATTAAATCGGGTTGTACACAATCCGACCGGATGGACCGAGAACCGGTTTATAATCGATTTAGTGCGCTTGAATAAAATATTTGCTATCGAATCCGCCAACACCAGTATGTTGGACTGGTAAGATCGATACAATTTTCTAAACAAATTTTGTTACATGAAAAATTATTTTAAATAAAATTACATATTTAAATAAAACAGAGATTTATAAATTGTTTATCAATTAGTTTAAACATTTGAATTTATAAATTGTTTAGATATTTAAGTAACACTTTTTATTTAAATTTATTACAAAAAGTACTATATATATATATATATATATATATATTAAAGTATTATGTATTAAAATCTGAACAACCACAAGACGGTCCGATTCTGAAAACCTTATATTTACCGTACATTAATAAAAATGATAATGAAATAAATATTTTGTTCACATAAATAATAATAAAATGATATATAAATATTCATAAATCATTAATCATGTTGTCATAAAAGTATTGTTAATATGATTATTTGAAGTTTGGACTACATCACATTCACGTAATAAAGTATTTTCAATATTAAAATTTATATTTAGGTTCAATAATCAATTTGGTCTGGTCAAACTGATACATAAATTAATTACCTCGGACCAACCAAGTTATGTCAAGTTTTTTGACTATTTTAAATATCATCTAAAAGTAATTCAATCAAAGTGGGCAGTACCCTAATTCAATCACCCGATTGATCCAAAGTAATTTCCTTATTTTCTTTAAATATAATATTTAATTTTATGAAATAAAAATATTTTATGATTCATATGTCTACACCAAATGATAGTATATTAAGATTATAAATTATATATCCAAAGATAAACTATTTATTTTTATTTTATCCATATTAATAAAAAATAAACATAGTAATTTTAAAAAAATTAAGATTAATTGATTGGGTATACAATTTAAAAAATATTTTTAGCGTTCAATATATATATATTTAATATGATTGAATTTTTGGATTAGAATATATATATATAAAATAATTTTATTATTAAAAGTCAAAAAGAAAAGATGCCATAAAGATTACGACTTTGAAAAGTTTGTAACCATTAAGTTATGAACCCTCCGATTTTAAATGATTTATAATTTTTTGAAACATGATACATGCATTTAAAACCCATTAATTTAGGAACCATCCAATTTTTTGATAATGAATTAAAATTAAAATGTAAAATGTAAAAGTTGCTGAAAATAGTATATAATAAATGTGGTTGACTTTTCCTTACTACTATTTATGGTAAATGTTAATTCTTATTATATATATATAGATAGATTATATATTTTAATTTTTATTTTTATACTAAAATAATTGACATAATTTATTATTTATATTATAAAAATTCAATTATTAATTCAAAAAAATTATTTTGTATTCTATATTATTTTTTATATTACTTTAACATTTTAAGTTATTTTTATTTAATGCTTTAAAATATTATTTTAATATATATGATACAAATTATACATTATAAATCATGTGCAATTTTAAATGTGATATGGTGCAATGCATTGAACATTAAAGTGCAATTATCAACTTTTATTAATTTGCAAATTTAAGCCATGAACTAAATTGTAATATATATAGTTAAAGTGCAATTTTGTCTAGCAATATAGTGCAGTTTGTATAGTGATATTTGTAATGTGCAATTTCGAACGCGATATGGTGCAATACATTGTACAATTAAGTGCATTTATTAAAGTTCTATTAAATTACATATTTTACATATGAACCAAATTGTAATATAATTAAAATTTATAAAGCTTTCAATTAACTATTAAGATAGTTAATTATATCAATTAACTATTATTATATCAACTAATAAAATTTATTAAAATTTACATATTCTACCATATGCACTCTGCCGCTTGAAATTGCCTCAAACCTATCTAATTTCATCTTGAATACGTCACTGGTAAGCAAGCGAAGGAACGGAAGCAAGTTAGCGAATCACTTGAGATACATTTTTGGTATCCTATCGGTGGTACTAGATAAGCTCGAAGGGAGAATCTCTTTCTTATTCCTAAAAAAAAAACCAAACCCCCAAATTGAATTTTCCGTCCATTTTGCCGGTGATATTCGGCCGCGCCGGCCTCACGTCCATCATCTCCGCCGTGTCGGAATGCCATAGTCGTAATTTTGCTATTCATCATCAAGAGATATGATGACCGATTGAACGAATGCTTGGACAAAGCCGAATCGATCGACCGTGAATTTCTGTGAGTTGAGGCTCAAATCTGTTTGAATCTCTGTTGGTCGATTTTGAGGTCGTCGGAGGACGGTGAATCCGTTGAGCGGCGTCGCGGGTCTCTTCTGGACAGGAACATCGGCTATGGATCGACTGGAGATGGCTCGACAATTTCGAGCGGCATAGTGGCGGCGGCCGAGGTCGGTTCCGGTGGCATTCTTTGAGATGGCGGCGGCCGAGGTGGTACAGGCCGGCGGCGGGGCGGTGATCGTCGGGCCAAGTTGTGACGGCAAGTGTGTGTGAGAGTGTGTGTGTGTCTGTGTTTGTGGGTTTGTCCGTGTGAAATACAGAGGGGGTGGGGTGGGTCGGATCTGATGGGTGGGGCCTCTCTTTGGTGTAATTAAAAAATGTCCAATTTACCCTTAATCAGTATAAATGTTGGGTTTTTTTTAAGTGGTTAGATTATCCAATTGGACGGCTATGATGTATTCTTATTTCTTTCATTGAGAACCATTCTCACCGAAGCGCAACCCTATACACATATATACACACACATACGTATATGGATTAGTTCATTGAGTCCACATATTTAAGGTGACTATGTGAGACTCAATCCTAGCCATTAAATGGAGATCAAGATATTTAGTCAAGATTTAATCTTTTATTTTTTTTATTTTAATTATTTAAATATTAATTTGACCATCGACCTTCGACTCTGATGTTGACCATTGACTTCCTCGTTGACGGTTTACATTCATCGTTGACTTCCGGCGTTGACTGCTGACCGTAGTATGCATTATGTATGTAGTAAATATGCACTCACAATATGCAGTTGATATGAACTATATATGCATTTTGTATGAATTGAATATACTATCTTTATGAACTAAATGTGCACTAATAATATCAGCTAAGTATGCGCTATTTATGAGTTAAATATGCAACTACTTATGAACAAAATGTGCAGCAAAAATATGTAACTGAATGTGCATTCTATATAATTAATTTAAATATAATATTTACTATGTTTATTATATAATTAATGTAAATTTTAAGCGATTAATATAAGTAATTGATCCACATAAATAAATAATTATGATTGTACCTCAAATGAACTAAATATGCATTACATATGAACTAAATGTGCAATCAAAATATGTAACTAAATGTGCATTATATAATTAATTTAAATATACAAATTATTATTTTTTATTATATAATTAATCTGAATTTCAATTGATTAATATCAGCCATTGATATACACAAATAAATGGCTATTATTGGACAACACATGAACTAAATGTGCATTATGATGAACTAAATGTGCATTTCTTATTAACTAATTATGCATAATGAATCTCCTTAAAAAAATGTGCATAATGAATGAAGCAAATATGAATTATGTATTACAATAATTATATAATAAAAAACAAAAAAATATTATATCCAATTAATTATATAATAAAAAATATATATTGACCAGTTTGAACTAAATATGTATGCTAAATATCCCTTTTTTATGAACCACACATGCATTGCGTATGAAATAAATTTTCACTCGAAATATGTAATTTATATGAACTAAATATGCATTTAGTATGAATTAATTATATACTTTTTTATGAACTAAATGTGTAACAATAGTCAACTAAGTATGCATTGTTCATAAACTAAACATGCACTTCATATGAACAAAAAATGAATGCTAAATATGCATTTTCTTACTAACCAAATATGCATCGTGAATGAAGTGAATTTGCATTCGAAATATGCAGTTGATAAAACGAACTATGCATTATGGTATGAACTGAATATGTATTTTTATGAAGTACACGTGCAACAATAATATTGACTAATTATGCATTGTTTATGAACTAAATATGCACTTCGTATGAACTAAATGTGCAGTCAAAATATGTAACTAACAACAATATCTTGGAGCCTTATATTGTCTTTAAGTTCTCAATTAAGTATGTAATATTTATAGCTAAAATATGCATTGTGTATTATCAAATATACACAAGAAATAAACTAAATGTGCTTTAATTATATAATATAAAAACTCAAAGGCCATATTATAGTTATTCAAACTTTAAATAATTTACCGATTGTACCCAATGATCAAATTGCAATAACTTACAAGTTTTTTAAATTGCAATTAAATCCTCAAAAATGATCTAATTTCCAAAGTTGATCCATGCCCTAAATCCCAAAATCCCTAACGTTGATGTTGCTGCTCCGCCTCCATCGGCATCCTCGCCTCCATCTGCTGCCCCGACCCCTCCACCAAGCTCATCATCATCGGAAACGGAGATGGAGACGTCCCACCGAACTGAAACTGGAGGCATGACTCGATGAGTACTCGAAAATGGAGCGTCGACCGATCCTCTAGCAGCGGCGGCACTTGGTCGTGTATATCAAATAGTTGTGTAGTTGTTTATTCAAAAAATAAACACAAAGTCTTGGGTTAGACAACCTAACCGTTAGACAGGTCGATCCACTATATTAATTGAACAAAAATGTATATTTATCTTATCAAATACCATACTTCTGTTTATGTTATTTTTAAAAGTATGATATTTGGCCCTCCATACAAATAAAGATACATCTCGGGCATGTAGCAGCTTATTAAAAAACTGTTTGAACTCCTAACAATTGTATATATAATACAGACGCGAGAGAGAGAGAGAGAGAGAGAGAGAGAGAGAGAGAGAGAGAGAGAGTAGTGTTAAGTAAGATCTAAGCAGTTCCACAGTATGCATCCTGCTTTCTACCATGCACGGCGAAAATCAATTCGTGCTAGCTACAATTGGTCCATCTGCACCTTTGATTTTGTGTAGCTCTTATATAAAAAAACATATATGAAAATTCAATCACCTGGCTAACAAGTCTATCTGGGTGTCCCGAACATCACCAAGGCCATTTTACAACAAGAGATTCGAGCAGTATGAAGTAAAGTGACTGAGTGCTGGCACAGGTTCTTAAGAGTCGTAAGAAAATCCCGCTGGTGTTCACTGGGATAGGACTTTTGCTCAGCCTGCGCTAGACTCTTTGTTGTTTCTCGTAACCAAGTCATAATTAATCGAAGCTAGCTGTGACAAGTTCTGATGGGAAAAAACATGAAAGTAAAAAATTTGTATGAGTTTGTTGATATGACTGGCATATGAATCCATTGAAATTTATCATTCAACAGGGGAGAGGGAAAAAAAATGCGATAATAATGGAATCTCATTGAAATTTACGCTAAAAAATATTAATTGAGGATATCTGATCAAGACAGGAGTCATATGGAATGGATCAACTCATGCGATCAGAATCTTCATGGCTAATGATTCTCACCTTAAACGAGAAATTGCTGAAAGAGTAATTCATCTCAAGGGTCGGACCACTAAATTCTGTCAAATGTCCACATTCATCCCCCTGCTTGCAAGGACAAGACATAGTTAATTAATTCTAAACACCAAAAACATGTAAGAAAAAGAACTAGGCTGTATTTAGTTGGATGTCCACAGTTGATCTTCCCAATCATTTCAAACGCATGGAGAGACACGGTGTAATCAAATAGGAAACGCGGCTTACAAATCCAGAACTAATGGAGAATTCGGTGGCTGTAGAAGAAGTTACTAATTGGAACCATTGTTGTAAAAGTCCCCGCCTAACTCCGATTATATACCACCTAAGCACCTATGACCACCCATATTTTTATCCAATTATTCCAGTTCGGTTATTTTTTGCACAAACCGGTTCTGGTTTCCTTTCCAAATGTATGTGTATTAACCGAGGAAGCGACTACATATGTGCAATATGCATGTTTTATATGTTCATATATACGAATCGGTTCTGGTTCTTGGTATTTAATATTCGGTTCTTCATTTTTGCATTTCGGTTCTCAATTTTTCATGATCTTTTTAGTACGTGAGTTGCAATTTTTTGACCGATTCTTAACTCAACCGGTTATTGTCGGTTATTTTTCGTAATTTGGTTACTCAAAGAACCGGGGTTCGGTTCATTTTCGGTTCCTGCGAATTTTTGTGTGTAAATCGAACCAGTTATTTTGTTTCGGTTCCGGTTCCGGTTTCTGAAAAATATGCTAGGAACTGGACTGGTCCCAGGCCTAGGTACCAGTCTACTGCCTTAGAGAGTGCCTAGCGATTTCTACAATACCAATTGAGACACATACATAATTCACTTTGGGATGTTAGTGGGGGCAAGTTGTAGGATGTATTCTGTTTCACAAGTTAGATAATATATTTTGGATGTTAGTGTAAACTTACATCTTCATCCTGTAAGTAACTGTATGTACTGCTGCTGCAAGATGCACTGCCTGTATCGGTCATGTCATCATGGTCACTACATCCATGAATGTTTTCCTCTTCCAGATTCCAAATATATCGGCTCATAAAATAACTTGTATCGTGTACGTCAGCTGAAGGTATGAATGCCGCCTGTGCCAAAAGAGAACAGTGAAGGTTCTGTGATTGTAAAAAGTTTAAGCATCCTTGTATTGAGAAGTACTTTTATAGATCTCTGTTTTTGTATAGTGCTTTTTTTATTTTATTTTTTTCTTCCTTCTTTCTCTGTAGTGTGTGTGTGCCAAGGGAAGGGGGAGTAAAGTAGTTGAGACTTGAGACCTTTTGTCTTGAGAGCGTGTCCCAATTGATGTCCTTAAAGTAGGGATGTCGTTTAACCTGAAAGGAAAGTAAATTTTTTTTTTCAAGGTTTTCATTTGAAGCATAAAAATCCAGTAAGCTTGTTCATTACCTCACCAGCTCCTGTTGCACCTAGTCTCTGAACTGGATTTTCGCTGAGCAACCTGAAATCAGCAGGATGCCTTTTCAGCCACACAGTTAAACTTTTGATTTGAGTTCAGCAGCTAGTTCTTGACTCAATGACCAGAACTTGAAAGAAAGATGAAGAATTTAATATATACTGGCACGGAAATAACTACACATTGATGGAGTAAAGAGAGAATTTTCATCACGTGACCGAGTGTAAATATTACTTGTTAAAGAATGGAATCATTCATTATTAATTTTTACCACCTCAAGAGTATGTGAATAGATGACCAACCTCTCAATATTTGTAGTTTTTTTTTAGATGCTAACACTCGTTTCTTTTAAGATATCTATTATGTAAAGTGCCAAACTTAATGATTCCAACATAGGCTTGTATGACTTGCATACATTGCTGATATCCTTTTCAGATAATGCAAAACCACCTAGAAGTTTGCTTTTAGCATTCACATACCACCTTAAAAGATGTTATTTGGAAAAATTTACCACCTGGAAGTTTGGTTTTGCTTTACACATACCACCTTAAAGCTGTTATTTGAATAATAGAAACAAATGTCAAAGGAAAATTACAATTTTAGAAACTTCAGAAGGTTTTCGTTTTCAATATATACCTCAGGAGTTGTTAGGCAATTATAAATGTCGAACTTACTTGTAAAGGAGATCATAAGCTTCCAGGCAATTTACAATTTTGAGAAACTTGAGAAGGTTTTTGTGTTCAATACATACCTCCAGGAGTTGTTAGGCAATTAGTCGAACTTACTTGTTAAGGAGATCATAAGCTTCCAGGCTCATTTCTTCTGGTACCTTGGGCCAGGGTATGTCTCTATTTATAATATTGTTGAAAATTTGCTGAAACAGAAAGAAGAGCTATCAGTACTGCCATTGACCAGTTGAGTCCTTAAAGAAGATAATTTTGAATTATCAAATATTTCGAGTTCAATAATTTTCCACTGCATTTTCATCAAGTGTCATCTTCTCAATAGGGTAAAATCCTCCGATGCTCCAGACTTGGACAAGCTGTTGATGGAAATATATGTATATAGGGGGTGGGTGAGTTGGTTAGGGGGGGAGGGGGTCGGTCCATGGAACAATGTAAAGAACTTGCTTCCACCGTAATACGTAATTTCCATATAAACCTCATTTAGCCACATTATATACCGAGTATATATCATTTGCGTAAGTTCCACACATTCAAAAGCTAGATGGAAAAGAAGTTCCGGAAGAGATTATTCTTCCCAAAGCAACTTTCATTTAAATCTTTCCATTCCACTGTCATCAAATCAGAAACATCCCGAAATACAATCATCACCACCCCACCACCACCCCAAACCTCCATTAAGTTTTCAATAAAGGTTTAACTTCCCATAAGGGCTGAAACAATTTCAACCACAAGTGCATTCATCGGCGTTCCATAAAGAATGACAGTACACATGGCATACCTGTGGGTTTTCTGCATTAAAAGGTGGAATCCCCACTAGGAGCTCAAAAAGAATGACACCCACAGACCACCAATCAGCTGTTGCACCTACAGAAGAACATACAACGTAGTAAAAGACCTGAATAATATGTATTGCATTAAACCATGCCGTCATTGAGTAAAATGATAGATAGATAGACTCCTAACCATGGCCCATGCCAAGAAGTATCTCTGGTGCCAGATAGTCAGGTGTGCCAACAACTGAATGTTTCTTCCTCTGTTCTCTCTTTTGGGAAGAGTGCACTGAGCCTTTTGGTTTATCATCTCCAAGAACAGCAGATGGTCCGGATAAGTCATCAGTGCTATTAATAAGTCCAACCTTGGAGAGCCCAAAATCTGTTAACTGTAACGGTAGGAAACATAATAATATATTATATAGAATATAAAAATCTACTGCATCATATTCTGAAAGTTCAAAAAATATCAAAGTAACAACTCATCATACACATAAATATTCACGAGGAAATATAGGGTACCTCAAAGTACTCAAAAGAATCTCATTGCCTACTGCATTCAAGAAATGCGACAATTTCTTTTGTGGAAATCATGAGGTGATGCACATGATAATACTTGGTCATTTAAGAAGAATCACGTTGGTGTGAAGAAAGCTTGTGGAAAGACGATTCAAATATGCACAAAATATTGAATACAGATATGCTATAGTTCAAACAAACTGAATGTGGTGATATTGACAAACTCAACTTTTAGTGTCGTTTCTTATATGGAAGTCAGGTTATCTAACCCAGATATATATGTAGCATCAAACTAAATGTCATCAACAAATGCCTGTTTACACAGATACATTTTTATAGATTAACCTTGATGTGACCATCTGGGCCTATCAGCAGATTGTCTGGCTTCAAGTCCCTGTGAATAACATTCAAAGAGTGCAGGTACTCTAAAGCAAGTACCTGAAAGTAACAGATAAAGATATATCAGTCTTTTTGGAATATTTATCAAGTGTGGAAGCTCCAAGTTGGTAGAGTAGCAATTGAAGCCCTTACAACTTCTGCGATATATACACGTGCCATATCTTCCTCTAAGCAGCCTAGATTTTTCAGCAAGGAGAAAAGATCTCCTCCATTCAAATACTCCATTACCAAATAAAGATTTTCCCTACAAGTGAAAGAATAGAAAAATCGGACCTGTACATCATTGGACAATGCATTAGTGAAGTAGTTTCACAAAGTTGTTACATTCACTCAAATAATAGTACAAAAAAAAAAAAGAAAGAAAGAAAAATGCTACAAGTACATAATAAATATACATAGAGGTGTACATAACACTCACATGGAACCCAGTCCACTTGATTTTTTATTTTTGGTCGGTCCCACTCAATGTGAGTGTTATGTACACCACTATGTACAATATTATGTACCTATAGCATTTCTCAAAAAATATCCTCACCACAAAAGGATTGCGAACTGAGATCAAAATATCGCGTTCCGCTAAGATACTTTCCACTGCATTTTTGCGGATCATGTCTGCTTTCTTTAAAACCTGCAACGATTCTTCTAAAATTAGAATTGACCAAAAAGAAATTATATCAACTAATTAAAGAACAGTCATACAAGCCTCGCTATCTGATAATTCATAAACCATGGAATCAAGTCAGACCTTAATTGCAAATAAGTCACCAGTTGACCTTTTTTTTGCCAGAAAAACTCGTCCAAAAGCACCTCTGCTTATAGGTTTAATTATTTCAAAGTCTTCAATGGATGTTCTATCCTTGGTACATGGATTAATAGGGCTTGCACGCAAACTGCGAACTGTATCTTCTTCTGTTGAACTATCCTCATCAGCCATGGAACTTAGTAAATCCCCCTTTTCATCATCAATCTGTCCACACAGCAGCACATATTTCTCCCTGAGGAGTTTATAGTCAGAAAAATACAAGTCAAATTGAAACTAAATCTGGGAACTGAAGAATCATAGAAAACACCAGCATGCTATTGAAAATGTATTGCTATAGTTCTTCTTAACTATAAAACTGAATCCACTTCGTACACTACATGAGACCTTGTGCTGGTTGTTACATAAACATAACATACTGGCATATTAAAAGATGCATATAATATATATAGTGTATATTATGTATATATATGCTCTGGAGGTAACAATAACAACTTATGTTCCACATTGTTCTGTAATACTTTATCTTAATTTCTTGTTTCTTCACCAGCTTTCCTGAAATGGCCATAGTATGGCAAACCAGACCAGGCTTCCATATCCAACAGTCAGTATAGAGAGAGTTAACAATCTATACATCCACAATATTTTGTAGGGAAATTAAATTATTTATTTATTACTTTTTGTTTTTTCCTTTTTCCGGTATTGTTAGCCTAGATCAAAACGTCATAGCTAGAAATTCATGACTAATAATGTTTGGAATCTTTCGGACAGGACCAAATCTCCATGTCCGGATGCTTCACGAGCTTTAAGAAGATATAGCTTTCTAATATTTCAAAAAGGCCTGATTTTAGGAAAATTGTTACAGGGCTAGACCAGAAAATATGCAAACATGAGATAAAATTTAATAACACAATTCGAATTTAAAACTCACTGAATTAGCTTCTCTATGCGCCTCCCGAAAGTCTCAACAACAAGAGCATCCACCTTTCTATCATGAATAGCATATTTTAGGTCTTCCAATTTCTCTATCATATATTCCAGTGTGCTGTACTCATTCCTGTTAATATTTGTTACAGATCTGGCAAGTTCCAGCAGCTTACGTATCTGTCGTTCAAGTTCAGGTGTACCAAATTAAACCAGAAGCAACTTACTTCAAAGAAACAAATAAAAGGTAATGCCATTTAGTAGCAAGAACATTGGAATGTGAATTTTTCTAATGTAATAGCAGGTTCTAAGTGAATCCCTGACATACCTGCTGACAACTTTCTAATTCAGATAATGTTCTACGTCCACTCAGAAGAAGCTCTATCTGATTCATTCGCGGAGTTATTAAAGGTGAACGGGGTGTCAAGCTGCCAGCGGATGATTCTTTCTTGCAATGATCAGGTGTTGGAGCTCGTGCTTCACAAGAAACATGCAACGAATTATGTAAATCATTCTCAATAAGGGAAGCTTCAACCTCATTACCATAATTCATCTCCAAATCCTCTTGTACACTTGATGTAGGTCCTCTCACGATTTCAGGACTCCTAATCCCCATCTCTGAGCTTTTCGGAGTCCACGATTCAAGTATTTTTTCCAATGTATCAACGACTCTTTCAAGGCGTTCATTCACTGTTAAACCCTTCAAATCACATCTATCAGCAATCGTACAAATTCTTGAGTGCTGCTCTACATGAACTGTTGGTATTTCAACTTCACATATTCTGCATATCAGTGAATCCTCATATGCCATTTGGTGTTGGTCCCATGCTCCCCAAGTCATATTTTGTGTTGTCAAGAATTCATCATCATGTCCCAGCTCACTGGTGGGATTATCAGGACTGTCTATTCCTTTTTTAGGTTTTAAGTCCTCCAATTTATCCTTGGAAGGAGTTTCAACAGATTCACGGCCTTTTCGATTCTTTTCAGCAGCACATGGAAGTTTCTTCCAGGAAGACATCTTGAAGCTTCCTGTAGATGAATCAACACTTGTTGCGGTGTTAACCTCTTCAATTACTTGGTATTGCTTGTTATTCAGATTGCTTTCTTCCTTTTCTTGGACCTTATAATTTTTCCGCTCAATATTTTCTCTTGCACTTATTGATGGCCCAAGAATACGCTCTGGGTACACACCAAGGTCACTGAGCTGGTGCGAAGCCAGTATATGATCTTCTTCGTAACCATTTTCCTTTTGGAACTGAACAAGCCGAGTGCAACGCGTGAGGATAAATAGGAGGCGTGTGTGCACTTGCCTCAATGTACCCATTGGTAGCTCTTGACGACGGTCATCTAGATTCTGTACAATGCTTTCACACTTCATCCAGAACTCACCGGGTGACATCTTTGAGCACTGCCTGGCAATCACCAGCAAATCCTCCAGACACTCTTTCCAATCTGGATGATATTCTGAAGTCTTCTCGAGCACGCTCACCAGATCTCCAGCAAAAATGCCTAGGTCGGCATCGACTTCCTCTTTCATTTTATCAAATTTCGACCTTACCATTACCATAATTTCCTGCAAAAAGTAATGTCTACTCAAATTGTAAACGAGCCACCGGGGAATAAATGAAAGAGAGCATAAGTTTTTACACAAGCAGAAAAAGGAGACTACATGTGAACTTAACATACTTCCGTGCGACCGATAGCTCGGGATTTCCAAAATGGAAGTGGCAGGACGCCTTTGGAATTGAGCTCATGAGAGAAACTTTTAACATCTGGTGCTCTTTTCTTGCGGCCACTTGTTAGACGAAGAAGGGCCTGGAAACGAGGGGACTGCATTTCCTTGGCTAAAGCTGCATTACAACCCTACAATAAGCACAAAGATATACAGCTAAGGTATCTATTTTGCATTAGGTTACTTCAAAAAGAAAAAGGGACAAAAATAGAAGCTCTGTAAATGCTAAAAAATGGAATAAAAACAAGATAAGTGGAAACTGATTTACCTCTGACACGGTCCTACTGGGTGAAAGAACTCTTAGTGATTTTGATTGACCCCAATGAACCTTTTTACCTACAAATAGAAAAGGCTCCTTTAAGAATAACATCATTCATCCAATTTACATATCCTATGACCAGTACGGATTTGTTTGAAGTACGTGTTAATAAATATAACAGAATTAAAACTATAACTTCCACTGGATCTGATTCGAGATTTTTAGAAATAACACTGACAGCAGTTACTCATGATATCTACAAAATTACCAACGTTTTCTTCACCTCAATTCATGCCTATCCTCCAAACGATACGGTTTTGAAACCTCCATCCCCCATTATAAGGGTTACAACCTAAACTGATGATTATTTCAGGATAAAATTACTTCACAATTAAAGCCAACGTACAATCAAAGCTGAACTAATTTCAGCATGCACTGTGACCTGACAGGGGAGCCAGCTACCAAACCCCAATGACCAAATCCCAACACACATCACATTTAAATTACACACAGAGATACAAGATAAAATGAAAATGTGTGAGAAGATGCAACTCCACCTTGATCGGCAGAGGTAGAGACGGATTGTTTAGAGGCAATGGCCATCCTAGGCCTCGCATCTGGCGCATCATCCCCTCGATTCTCCAAATTCTGTGAAATCTGAGCCTCGCCCGAGTAGTTGGCCTTCAGGAGGGGCAAGGGCGCCGAGCGCGTCCTGATTTGGTTGAGCCCCAACGTGGAGGGCTCGACGAAATTCAAATCGTCTCCGGGGAACTCGACCTCATCCGAGTGGGCCCTATGCCTCATTGGTATCGGTGGAATTTTCCGAAGTTTCAGAATCGACGGCGACGACATGTTCTGGTGGTCGTAGGGGTAATCATCCGGCGGCGGATTTGGCGAGTCGCGGCGGGGCTCGGACGACATTGTGGGCTTCTGTTCATCTGGTTCGCGATTGTTGTGGTTTTGTGTCGTTGGGGAAGAAGATGGAATGGGTTGAGATTGTATCGGATTTTGGATTTCGGGGGCAACTGTGAGAGAGAGAGAAGTTCGCGGGAAAAACGGTGCGTTGGGGAACGACGCGTACGTGTGTTCAAATCAGTTGGGATTTGTGGAAACGTGCTTCCCTCTACTAATTATTGTTACCCAAACAACGTTTGTTGTGAAAATCGAAAACGCGTGTTTCTTTCCTCAAGTAAGAAGTGACGATGGTTAATAATGTTAACTATCTTGGATATAGAATTTTTTTGCTTTGTTTAGTTTTTTTGTTTGGTTTAGTTAATTTTAAAAAATGTGTATGGTTAGTTGTTAGTGAAATTTTGAATTTATATTAAAATAATATTTTAAATTAAATACTTAAAGTTGATTTGGTGTAAAAATATGAGAGCATCTCTAATGCATTCTTTTGAAAGGGTAAAAAGTTATCCACCTAATCTAGATAGAAAGTGTGTGGATAATATATCCTCCAATTATTATGGGTCATTTCATGCTTATGTGTAAAAAATTAATGTTAACATTGTCAAACTCACTTTCTAATTTCTCACATTCTTTCTAACATGATGACTCATCATTTTGATAATTATTTGACACAAATTTTGAGCTTTTCATAAACTTGAAAAAATCTCACCCTTACATTTATCCAATAAAACATTTGAGAATTTATTTGAATACAGTATAATTATTTGATGAGTTACAACTAAAATTTAAAAAATTTATCAATAATAATGTCCTTAAAATTAAAATATTATGCTCATGATATTTGTTTGTTGAGTTATTGCAATTTTAATATTTTGTTGTTTTATTTTGAACCAATTAAAAAAATATTTATTGTGTGGTTATACATATTGTAACTGAGAAATTATTGAATAAATAATAATTTTATAAATTTGATGATATAAATAAAAATTAACTGAATCAACAAAAAATAACATCATACATATAATTATTGGAATTTGTGGTTTTTTTCTAATATACTCTTTGATTTTATTAATAATTGAATAAATCCACATATACAAATTGTATGGTTGTTGAATGGATGCATTGGAGGCAACAATTCAAATGAAAGTCCTATTCTTCTAACATTCAGTTCATGTAGATTAAACATTAATCCATTGATTGACATGTGTTCAGATTTAATTAATGTTGAAAGTTGAGCATTGGAGATGCTCTGAGAGAAATAGTGTGAAGTGATAGTTAATTAAAATTATGTGAGTGTTTGTCCTATTTTTGTTGCGTTTTTCGTGTTTATTTTATCTTTCTTTTTCCCCCATTTTAGGTCCTTTCTTTAGTTTTTAGTCCGTTTCATGTTTTATTATGTGTTTTCCTTCATCTTGAGTCTTTAGGTGTTTTTCATTTGTTTTTCCGGTTTTCTTTTGTGTTTTGTCGTTTTTGGTGTGTAGGTCAGGAGCTTCGAGCGAATTTTCTCTTCAAGAAAAGCTGGTTTTGAGAGCACAATTAGATAGATGGGTTTGTTAGTGACACGTAGCAAAAAACGGAACTCAATTCCGAGTTCGGATGAGCCCAAACGAGCCCGAAACGTAAAATGGCGCAGTGCAGTCCAAAGTCGCGAGTCGCGAGAGAAAAGTCGCGACTCGCGAGCCTACGTCGCGACTCGTATATGCCATTTGAATGCTCATTGTTGAAGTTGAACATGTTGAGGCTATCTTGTTAATGACTGTTGACCATGCTCGGTTTTAGTTTTTTTATCGTTTCTTTTCTTTTCTTTTCTTTTTGTTCGGGACGAACAAAGGTTTAAGTGTGGGGGAGTTGTTTGTCCTATTTTTGTTGCGTTTTTCGTGTTTATTTTATCTTTCTTTTTTCCCCATTTTAGTCCTTTCTTTAGTTTTTAGTCCGTTTCATGTTTTATTATGTGTTTTCCTTCATCTTGAGTCTTTAGGTGCTTTCATTTGTTTTTCCGGTTTTCTTTTGTGTTTTGTCGTTTTTGGTGTGTAGGTCAGGAGCTTCGAGCGAATTTTCTCTTCAAGAAAAGCTGGTTTTGAGAGCACAATTGGATAGATGGGTTTGTTAGTGACACGTAGCAAAAAACGAAACTCAATTCCGAGTTCGGATGAGCCTAAACGAGCCCGAAACGTAAAATGGCGCAGTGCAGTCCAAAGTCGCGAGTCGCGAGAGAAAAGTCGCGACTCGCGAGCCTACGTCGCGACTCGCGAGAGCAAAGTCGCGACTCGCGACTAAAACAGAGCCTCCGACCAGCTGCGCGACCCCACGACCCGTCCGACTCGCGACTCGCGACCTGTTCGACCCTGTTTTTATTTTTCTCCATTTTTACTCGTTTTAGCTCCGTTTTTCGAGCTCTATATATGAAAACGAACCCCCAGACCTAAGGAACAATCCCCAATATCGTTCCTTTCAATTTTTCTCTCCAAAAACTCAATATTGTTAGGATAAATTTCTCCGCTTTTCTTTTTTTTCTCTCATGCTTGGATTGTTGGACACAAAGTTATTTGGATTGAAATCTTGCAACTCTTAATCCGATTGTAAGTTTTTCAATTCTATTTTATTATTGTTGATTGGTTTTATGTTCTTAATTCCGGTTAACATGAAATTGAATCTAAGCATGAGGTAATCCATTCACCTAGGGTTAGGGATTTTGATTCTTGTTTTGAATTATGAGGAATGTGTTTTGTTCAATCTATACGAGTTGTGTGAATTATATGGTTAGTTGATTGATCACCATTCTAACCTAGTTAATCGACGTTTAGAACCGAGAGGGGAGACGTCGGTCGATTTAGGCTCGTATAGAGTAGACATGTTCGTAAAAGTATTGTCTATGTGTTGCTTGTTTGAATGAATTTATCGTTTATGTTTGTGCTCTTGTTACGAAGAGTTATTGAGCATAGCCCTCTAGACGTGTAGGCTTGTTTAATCTCGTAACCGAACAAATAAGCGTTCAACATAGTTTAAGACTTGATGAGATTTCCCGACCCCTAGACCTTCTTCTTTTTCTCTAGAAATTTAATTGTTATTTCTTTAAATTGTTTTTCTAGTTCTAGATTGTTTTAGTTGATTCCCCAAATCAATCGTGATTAGAGTGTTTAGTACTTATTTTCTTTTCGTGTGTGATCAAGACCAACGCTAAATTCCGAACCGTCTTCCTCGAGAGATCGACCCGGGGAACGAATCTTTTGATTCGGTACTCGGTAAAAACATAAAATAATTTGCTACAACATATTTGGCGCCGTTGCCGGGGAAGGCAAGTAGGATATTTGGTTTTGGTATTGGTTTTATTTTTCGTGTTTCTCTTATTCTTGTGATATTTACTTAATTTTTGTGTTTCTCTTGATTATTTGTTTATTTGATATTTCTCTTGCTTTTGATATTTGTGTTGTTGTGAATATCGTTCCGTGTTAGTTTGTTTTTGTTTTTGCCTCGTGTGCCTTTGGTTGTTTTGTTTTTGTTCTTGTGCGAGGTATTTGCTTGAGGAATTCCGATGAATCCATACGATTATTCCTATGCCGGAAATTTGTCTTGTGGATACCCCGACAATTATCAAGGGGAGATGTATTCGTATGGAGGGCCGCCCAATCCGTATCCGAGCCATTCAAATCATTATTACCATGACGGATACACCACATCCCAAGGGTATGGCCCGAGCCATTCTTACCCGACGTCTCAAGGCGGATATGGTTATTACGCTCCGAATCAATACGAGTCGCCTTATTACCAACCGCCATCTTCCTACGACTACTACCCTCCGCCTCCCGCATATTTCGATTCAATGCCTCCACCCGAGCCAACTCAAGTAGCTTCTCCGAGCCGTTTAGACGAGATTTTTGAGAAAATGGAGAAGTTAAATCAATCCTTTCTATCCATTTGTACTTCAAAGGTGTCCCCATCCGAAAAAGAAGACGCCGAGTCTTACACTCTACCACCTCCTATCTACGAGAACCAATCGGTTGGCCAACCTTGTTCATTGAGAACCGAGACTTCAAGTCAAACAAGGGTTGTTCCTACCGACGATCACCAAGAGGTTTTGGCAAATACTCGAGACAGGCTCGCGAACCTCCTGTCGGTTGTAGAGGAGTTTAACAATTGGGGGATCATTCCCATTCCATCCGGTCTCCAAAATCAACTAACGGAATTCGACTTAACCGTAGTTACCTTCCTCGACTTGGACACATCTCACATCCCGCTTGGTAGATATGCTTCTCTATCGGCGGAGGTTTGTCGAGAAAGCGCACGGTTGGAGGGCGAGTTTCGAACATTGGTGGATATGATTGCATCCTTCAATGAGATTGAGTGTATGTACTCGGAGGCCGACACGGTGCATGGCATGGGGGATAATTCAAGAGAGGATTTGATTGTGCCGAGTGTTGTTGAAGGAGCTCGGGAGGACACTTATGAGGAGGAGGAGGAGAAGGTAGTCCATTGTTACGAGGATGAGGTTGATGAAGAGGTCGAGTCATCATATGAGGTTATTGAACCAAATTGTGCATTGATAGGTGACTCGGCTCGAGATGTTGAGTATGAGGTGGCTCCCATGTCCTTTGGGTCGTCATCGCATGCTGTTGAGGATTGTGAGCATTTAGAGGAGTCGAGTGCGTTTACGCACATGCTCCCGACACTTGAAGTTGAAGAGTACACATCCGAGATGGCATTGGTGAAGGCCGAGATCGATTCGACATGCTCCACGGATATGTTCATATTTCCGGAGGTCGATTATGGGGCTTGGATTCGTAATGCTTTATCTCTCCTCTTGGTAGTTGTTGATGTCCGTGCTCTACATCATAAGAACGTGGCCACGAGGGTTTTACTCTTTGCCCGCCTTTGTTCCGAACTACCATCGGGACTATTATTGGAGAATACGAAGGCATGGCATGATCGTCACTTCTTTTTGGATCCTGGTTGATTTGTACAGGTTTCGTCAAGCTAATGACGTTAAACAAGCGCTTCTTGGGAGGCAACCCAAGTGATTTATCGTTTTCTTAGTTATTTTCTTTTTGCTTTTTTAGTTTTATCTTTGAATAATGGGAGTTTTGGAGTTTTGTGTTTTTTCTTGGCAGGACGTGTCGCGGTTCTGGGTTAAGCATGGGCGAAAGGCCTGCATGGGAATGCTTACTACACTCGAAGCATCTTCGGTTTGCGTACTCTTTTCTCTTTTTATCTTTTTGTGTTGCTTCTTCCTTCTGTCCTTTCTTTTGAGTTTGGTGTTCTTGTGTTAGCTGCTAGGGTTGGTTCATTATGTGAAATTGCTTGGTCCTATTATTTGACTTCCTGGTTTTGTGTTGAAGCAATGAGGACATTGCCTCATTTTAAGTGTGGGGGAGTTTACGTGGATTTTTCATGCTTATGTGGTGGACTGGTCTAGTGTAGGTTTTGTGCGTTTTTGTGAATATGGACTTTGGAAATTTCAAGATTAGTTAAGACTTGTTTGATGAATTCGATGAGTTGTGATGTTGGTCATATGAGGCATAGCGTGATGAAATGCTTGGTCGATTACTTTGATTGGCATTCATATATCTACCTAGTGAGGTTTGAGCCTTATTTGTTTTTCTTGAGATACATTGGTCGTGCTCTTGTTTGATTAGAACTTGCCCTGAGTCTGCATTGAAATAAATTGATTAGAATTGTGAACTGTGTATATGATTAAGGCGTTAATTGTACTCTATCCTTTTCTTTCTCTACAAATAATTCCCTAGTCTCCCCTTTTGAGCCTTATTTGATTTTTGTTGATAACCTCGTGATGATGACGTTGTTGGAGTTGCGGGTTAAGAATTGGAGGGGATGGTTGTTGGAGTTGTTTGTTGGAGTTGTGTTTATGTTCTTTATCAAAAAAAAAAATGAAAGAAAGAAAAAGAAAAAAAAATGTAGCCGAATGGATTATAAAATGTCCAATAAGGTCTACACTAAAAGAAAAGAAAAAAAAGAAAACAAAAAAAAAATAAAAATGAAATAAGATGGGTGAAGCGTGTGGTTTTAGGAAAAGTGTGGGGGAAGATCCGGTACGTTTGTGCAACCGGTTGAGTGTATCATTCTTGGGGTAAGGTGTTTGAGTTATGTAATGAATTCGAGCCACTTAGCCTATATTTATCCTACCTGACCAAAGAGCCTACGTTACAACCCTGAAAGACCTTTTGATGCACTAGTTTCGATTTTAATTGGTTTAGAGTAAAAGTTAGACAATGGGCAAGCATATGATTGAACTTGTTATCGACCAATTTGAGTGCACCTATCTTTATCTGTATAAGAATTCGAGTGAGGCACACATATATATTCCCATACTGAGAGAACGCCATGTTGAGGTATAGTGATCAAGCATGTAGTTGTGTGATGCTCGTATATGCCATTTGAATGCTCATTGTTTAAGTTGAACATGCTGAGGCTATCTTGTTAATGACTGTTGACCATGCTCGGTTTTAGTTTTTTTTCGTTTCTTTTCTTTTCTTTTCTTTTTGTTCGGGACGAACAAAGGATTAAGTGTGGGGGAGTTGTTTGTCCCATTTTTGTTGCATTTTTCGTGTTTATTTTATCTTTCTTTTTCCCCCATTTTAGGTCCTTTCTTTAGTTTTTAGTCCGTTTCATGTTTTATTATGTGTTTTCCTTCATCTTGAGTCTTTAGGTGTTTTTCATTTGTTTTTCCGGTTTTCTTTTGTGTTTTGTCGTTTTTGGTGTGTAGGTCAGGAGCTTCGAGCGAATTTTCTCTTCAAGAAAAGCTGGTTTTGAGAGCACAATTGGATAGATGGGTTTGTTAGTGACACGTAGCAAAAAACGGAACTCAATTCCGAGTTCGGATGAGCCCAAACGAGCCCGAAACGTAAAATGGCGCAGTGCAGTCCAAAGTCGCGAGTCGCGAGAGAAAAGTCGCGACTCGCGAGCCTACGTCGCGACTCGCGAGAGCAAAGTCGCGACTCGCGACTAAAACAGAGCCTCCGACCAGCTGCGCGACCCCACGACCCGTCCGACTCGCGACTCGCGAGTCAACTCGCGAGTCGCGACCTGTTCGACCCTGTTTTTATTTTTCTCCGTTTTTACTCGTTTTAGCTCCGTTTTTCGAGCTCTATATATGAAAACGAACCCCCAGACCTAAGGAACAATCCCCAATATCGTTCCTTTCAATTTTTCTCTCCAAAAACTCAATATTGTTAGGATAAATTTCTCCGCTTTTCTTTTTTTTTTCTCATGCTTGGATTGTTGGACACAAAGTTATTTGGATTGAAATCTTGCAACTCTTAATCCGATTGTAAGTTTTTCAATTCTATTTTATTATTGTTGATTGGTTTTATGTTCTTAATTCCGGTTAACATGAAATTGAATCTAAGCATGAGGTAATCCATTCACCTAGGGTTAGGGATTTTGATTCTTGTTTTGAATTATGAGGAATGTGTTTTGTTCAATCTATACGAGTTGTGTGAATTATATGGTTAGTTGATTGATCACCATTCTAACCTAGTTAATCGACGTTTAGAACCGAGAGGGGAGACGTCGGTCGATTTAGGCTCGTATAGAGTAGACATGTTCGTAAAAGTATTGTCTATGTGTTGCTTGTTTGAATGAATTTATCGTTTATGTTTGTGCTCTTGTTACGAAGAGTTATTGAGCATAGCCCTCTAGACGTGTAGGCTCGTTTAATCTCGTAACCGAACAAATAAGCGTTCAACATAGTTTAAGACTTGATAAAATTTCCCGACCCCTAGACCTTCTTCTTTTTCTCTAGAAATTTAATTGTTATTTCTTTAAATTGTTTTTCTAGTTCTAGATTGTTTTAGTTGATTCCCCAAATCAATCGTGATTAGAGTGTTTAGTACTTATTTTCTTTTCGTGTGTGATCAAGACCAACGCTAAATTCCAAACAGTCTTCCTCAAGAGATCGACTCGGGTAACGAATCCTTCGATTCGGTACACGATAAAAAAATAAAATAATTTGCTACAACAGTGAGTTGATGAATAATGAAATTAAATTGATGTAATGTGTAATAATGATTAATTTATATTATTTGAATATATTAATAATATTGAGAATAGTGTAGTTAATTTAGAGTAGAATTAGACTTGAGTTAAACAAATTGATTTGGTTAAAATGTTTGGATTTTTTTAAGATATTTTGTACCCAAACATACTCTACTAATCCTCTAATATAATAAATGGGCCTGGAACTTTGTGTTTTAAGAAATAAATATACAGAAATATGCGTTGGGTTGATGGTGTTCTGCACAGTAAATATAATAAATAGGCCTGTGCACAGAACTTTGTGTTTTGAGATGTAATCTATATATATTGAAAAAGAGAGGTCAATAAATCATTTATGGAAACTTTTAAAAATTAATGAGTCAGCCATATTGACTTACTATTATAAGTAATATTCTAAAACACACATGTGATAATGATTTTCAAAAATTTTGATAATCCGTTAGGATGTGATAGTGATAACGTTTTATCCCTTTTTTTTTTAGAAACATCTTTGATAATCAATTCAAATTTTTTTGCCTTTTTTTAACAATTTTAACAACCTAATAATAATACTTGATGCAAAAAGATTCTCCTTTTCTCCTTTTTACCAATTTTTTATTTCAATTTTTGAGGGGCGGCCTATGGCTGAGAGTAATGAAGTGAATAAAGGTAACAAAAAAAAAAAGAAAAATTGCACATATTTGCTCCATTTTTACTATCTGAATCAACAATTTAGGCCATCATTTGGGATAATATTTTCTTGGGTTCTATCAATTCCTGGCTTTTTATTTTTTTCATGAGCTAATTTTGTAAGCAAAAGTCGATTTCATGGTTAAAGATCGAATCTTTTTTCTGTTTGATTTAGAGGGCTTTGGTTGCTTTTTCTATTGTCTGTGTTTGTTTGCATGTGATTAAAGCCACCAACCTCAACCTATCTAACAACGAGCTCTAATTTCTCCCCGACAGCTTGAATTCGAGGTACGAATTCCCCCTTTCCCCAACTGCTCGAACTCCTCTCTCCCCCCAAAGCAGATCGCCGCGGCCACCATTTCGCCGGAAAAAGCACCGCAAAAAGCTCTCGGCTGTAGCCATAGCGGTGGTGTCGGTGAATGAGGTTGTGTGACGTTGAAGTGGATTTGGGGAAACGACAATTGATTTTGGGAACAGTTTATAAACTGATTTTGTATGAATTAGTTTTTTTAAAAAAGCCACCTAATATCTGTCATGGAATTGATAAATCTAATTAATAAAGTCACATCACATGCTACATCATATTGTGGCATGGCTTATGGTGCCCACTATATGAATTTGAATTAAAATCTACAGCCATATACCAAGATTTGAATCATTCAAAGAATTCACACTATCCAAAATACTAAATATATTTGGTTGGAATAAAAAAATATGCACAAAATATTCTTGGTTGTTAAAACAATATATCTACAAATCAAGCCACAAATCAAATAATATATACTATATATTTGCAATAAATCGAAATGCACGTTCTAATCACACTCTTTTATGAGCAATCAAATAGGTTTTCACAATTTTTCGGATTATTACTTAAATCCATAGTTTTCAATAATATATTACTATATTGATCCGATTAGAAGTTTACATAAATTAAAATATCATTTGATATCAATTTTATTTTTATATTTTATATAGATATATTTTATATTTTATTGATTCATATAATCCAGGCTATCCAAAATATTAATGGTTGTTACAAATATATATATAGAACACAAGTAACTAATCGGATAAGAGTTTGAAAAAAATATCCTACTGATAAATACTAATGATTTACTTGGAATATAATCAAACGAAAATCTCATTTAACATAATTTAGAATTTTAATCGCTTATTAGTGCAATGATATATCTAGCCAAATATTACACCAAATCTTTGATAATTCTTCTACCATTGGGTTGTAAAAACCAAATAAATCTATAACCATAAATCCTAATCCTATATGAAAATTAAAATCTACAACCATATACCAATATTTGAATTATTCATAGAATCCACAATATTCAAAATACTAAATATATTTGGTTGGAATAAAAAAAATATGTACAAACAAACTAATTAACTATTCCGATATGCAATTAAAAAATAAGATCGATAAGCATGAGCTTATTTGTTAGACTAACCCGATCTTTTATAAAATGATATTTTGAATATAAAAGTTATACTTCTTAGACTCCACAATTTACAAAATATCTTTGGTTGTTAAAACAATATATTTACAAACCAAGCAACAAATAAAAAAATATATACTATATATTTGTAATAAATCAAAATACACGTTCTAATCACACTCTTTTGGTTTGCACTCAAATTGGTTTTCACAAATTTTCGATTATTACTTAAATCCATGTTTTTAAATAATATATTACTATATCGTTCCTTGTGTTAGTTTACATAAATAAAAATATCATTTGATATCAATTTTATTTTTATATTTTATATAGATATTTTATATTTTTTTGATTCATAGCTATCTAAAATACTAATGGTTATTACAAATATGTATCTAGAAAACAAGTAACTAATCGGATAAGGATTTGAAAAATAAAATTGATAAGCATGATATTTTTAATGTCATGAGACAATTCAAATTCAAAAATCTATACTAATATAAAAAGGTTGTTGTTAAAATTATTTTTAGTAACTTTGACCAAAAAAATAAATGGGTTGACTTACAATTAGTAGAAATTTTGAAAAAATACATCTAGATCTTTAGTAACAAAATCTCATTTTTTTTTATTAAATTTGGAGATTCTTATGCCAAAATATAAATCTTATTTATTTTGTATCATTTTTTATTTTTTTTTATCAAATTTGAATCCTATTTTTTTGTGACAAGTTTGGAGATTCACGAAAACAAATTTAAATACAAATTAATTAAAAATCGTGCAAATTGGATACAAATTTAGGAAATAAATAGTTGTATAATTTTTAACAAATTCTTTCAATCTTTCTGAATAATTTTTTCTTTAAAAAATGTGTGCAAATTGAATAAAACAATTTTTATTTTAAAACAAAATTAAAATTTGGACTGGATACATATTCAAAATCGTATCCACCTTTTGGTAACAAAATCGGTTCATCTTTGACATTTAAAATCAAACCTTATCCAATTAATTAGGAAATAAAGTTCAAATCAAATCATGTGCAACTTTTTAAAATTTGAATGAACCGATATTTTTGGATCCTTATGTTTTTCTTAACCATGTTTTACTGAGAAACAATTGCATAAATCTTAACAAATATTCTGATCTTTTATTAGAATTAATTTCAATTCAATTTGTTTAGTAAAAAAAATCGCCCCAGTGTTAGAAAAATTTGGTTCCATTTTTGGGAAAAATTGATGATTTTTTTTTTTCACTTTGTTTTAACCAAACATTCGGATCAATTTGTTTGATAAAAAAATCAATGTATTGGTATGAAAATTCGGTTGAATTTTTAGAAAAAACAAATGATTCTTTTCAATCTTACTTAATCAAAATTTTGAATTAGAATTAAAAAATAGTGTGAAAAAATCCTAAAAATCTCTACTTTCTTTCTACTATAATTTTTTTTAATAAATAAGATCCCTTAATTTTTTTTAGATGTAATTTATTAATTAATAACTAATAATACATAATTTTAGATAAAATTCGAACACTCATAAAGTATTTTACGTTCCAAAGAATCAAACTAAGAATGTTATACATATAATGGTCAATAATATATAAATTTTATTTTCATGATATTTTTAATGTAATGAGGCAATTTAAATACAAAAAGTGCATTTTAAAAATAAAGTAGGTAATAATGCCCGTTGCATCGCACGGGTACTGTACTAGTTTTCTCTAAATAAATATACAAAAATATGCCTGGGTTGATGGTACAGTACCGGGAAATTAATATATAAAAAACAAAAAACAAAAAAAAACAAGTGGACACAAATAAAAGAAAAAAAAAATCTAGACCAAAATAAAAAATTAATATTTTAAGAATACGTTTTCTTTATAAATTATCATTGAAAAACGTATCCTCAAAATACGTTTTTCAATAAAAATTTTGATTGTTTTTTCCACAAGTTTTTTTCTTGTTTTGTTCTTGTCCACTTTATTTTTTTTTATTTTTTTTTAGTAAAAAAACCGGTACAGTTAAGCCTAAAATAGCCGTACCCGGTTCCATTAGCCGGGTCGGATCACAAAACCCACGCGGCCACGCCACATAAGAGGACCTAGATAAGAGAAAATTAGAAGCCCTATTTTTTAGACGGATTTGCTTCCACATTCTCCCCGACCGATCAGCCTCTGGAGGCCGGCCAAAGTACGTGTTTTATTCACCGTCTTTTTAGTGTATTGAGAACACAAATATTTAGCGTTTACTGCCTTTTTATTCTGCCTATTGCGATTTTATTTTTTTTTTCTTGTTAATTTTTCCTTTTCGAGTCGTTTACTCGGTCGTTTCTCGTATCCTGATTGTCCTATGTTCTATTGTCCTATTGATTATTGGTTTTCAGGGTTCAGATTTGTAGTTAAAGTTTTTTTGGTTTGAAGTGATTGTTTGTTGACGGTCGGCTTTGGGTGGATTTATGTGGTAGTTGAAGCAACCTTTGTTCAAGATTATTAGATTTTTAGCTGCTTTTTGTTTAGTCACTGGAAATTATGGCGGTCCCAGTTTGCTTGTTGTGGTATAATGGGTGATGTAGATTGATCATATAGTGTAACAGACAACTCATAACCATTATTGTTTGTTATCTTTGTAAACCAGTAAATTTTGTCAGAATGTTATGTTGTAAACTAGAGAACTTTGAGGCATGGTGTTCTTTTAATGCATTTTTCTGAAGAACATTGTCGTTTTCATTGGATTGTAAACTAGAGAACTTTGAGGCATGGTGTTCTTTTAATGCATTTTTCTGAAGAACATTGTCATTTTCATTGGATTGCTGGCTGTAAAAATATATCTTGGTATTTTTTAAATTATAAATTCCGAACATAATGGTGATGCTGATCCTTTATAACGTTCTCATTTTTTCTTTTTTTTTTTCAGTGTCGATAGAACATGGGTTGCTGGGTGATCAGTCGCAAGCGACATTTTCGTTCACAGATGAAGATCATACTTTAGCAAATTCTTTGAGATACATTCTTAATCAAGAGTAAGTTCTACAAGGACAGGTTGTTTTTAATCAAATATAATATATATATATATATAATATTTAGGTGTCGAAAATATATATTTTCATTAAGTTATTAACTCGAATATATCAAATTATCTTTCAGCCCGAGAGTGACATTTTGTGGTTACAGCATACCGCACCCTTCTGATGCTCGGGTGAATGTAAGAGTGCAGACAACTGGTAAATACTATGAATTTCTTCTCGCTCATGCCTTATTTTCTTAGTAGTTGGTGTCAATATTTTTAAATAAATTTGATAGATGTGTTGGAGTCGACCATTTATTTAACCCCGCGTGGAAATTGAAGATAAACTTCTTGTTCAAAACTTGCATGTTCATGTTATTCAGTATGTCGAAGCTGAAGAGCTCGTATTTACTTAGTTCTAATGTACGGAGCAATGTTTACTTCTTAGCGAAATTGTTTGGAGTTATTTGCACCTTTAGCTTTATGGATAGAGTTACTACCGTACTAAGCAATATTTTGTTAATAGTGAGTAATAAAAGCGTCTGTTGGCGATTTTGTTTCTTTTAAAAAGGCTGTCCTGTGCTTTCTGATTTTAGGTGACCCAGCACGTGAGGTATTGAAAGATTCGTGCCAGGATTTGATGCTTGTATGCCAGCATGTTAGAAATGCCGCTGATGAGGCTGTTACGGTGTTCAAGAGCAAGCAAGGTGTAGAGTCGATGGATATCAAATAATGTTTTACCTTTTGTACCATCTATTTATAAAAGTTAATTTGGGACTGAATTTGAGGACTGCAACTACTTGTGGCCACCATATTGCCAAACTCGACATGTTCATCTCATATTGGTTGCTATGCAATATTGAGTTAGTAGCAAATATTATGGATGAACATCAATTCTACTACTATTATTATTATTTTTTTTTTTTTTCTTTTTGAACAATACGTTTGATTTTGTTCCATTTTACAAGGTGCCACTTTTTCCTGGAAATTTTTCAAGCAGGTTGTGTTTTGCATTTAGGTTTATTATTAATTTTGAAAGACAGCAAGTGTTACTTTATATAACCATACTTGACAAAAAATACGTAAGGTTTGCACTTCCAACTTTTAAACTCAGCGATAAATTTCTGTAAGAAATTGGATCATTCGGTCAATATGATCTGTAAACGCTTATTCGGACAATATGGCTATTGAAATGATCTCTAAATGTTCGCAACATGCTGGTACCATTAAATCCACCAAACGGTTTTATTTTTGAGATTTACATAAAATCTCAAAATGAAACCAAACAGATCAACATGGGGTTGAATACAGTACAAGTTGTACTATCAGTTGAGAGTAAGTTGTATTATCAGTTGAGAGTATTTGGTAACAGCCTATGTATAAATGCCTACAATATTCATTCTGCACGAGTTATCCAACTAAATAGATGTATAACTTTCCAAATCCTATAGTTAGGAGCTTCATCTTCATCCCAAATTGCCACCTGACAGACCATACAAAGTGTGAGAAAACAAATATGAACTTCGTAAGAAATACATCACATACCCGAATGCAAGATATAATTTGCACAACATGGAATAGTAGCTTTCGTCATTCTTACGGGAATAGAAAAAATAATGGACTAAACAAAACTAATCGAGACCAAAGTTGTTTCTCTTTTGTCTTATTCGGAAAAACCAATGGAGTTCAAAGTAAAGATTCCAAGGTTGCGAATATACGTAAACCAGAATCGGGAATTCTAGAAAGTACCTTCAGTCAAGTACCAGGAATGGCATCATTTACATAAGACGGCCGAGATAATTAGCCCGAGGATATTTGCTCTTCAGCTGTGGCCATTGCACAAATAACTGGTCAGCCATATGCAGTTTGTAGAGAAGCAATCCGCTCAACGATAGCCTCCTAACTCTGGCTATGCTCTCGATATATAAGATGGATGACCACCTGACCCCAAGAACCTAGAACATGCATTTCAACTCGAACAATTAAAAACTTACTCGCGAAAATAAACAATATCCTCATCAAACGAGTGGATTGTAATCTTAAACCTTAAAAATGAACGCGATCATGCAGAGTGGTATACAAGTCCCGGGGCCATTGCACAAAATCTGCATAAACAAATTGTAGTAAAAGTGAAAAAGAATATAAGGACACAATCTTCGTAAAATTCCAGATGGACTCGTGTTTTTTTTTTTTTTCACTCGTTTATTTTCGACAAAACTTCAAGGTCCCTCCTAGCAGATATTACATTATTATTCCTAAAATGTAAATTACGGGATCTCAAAAAAGGAATTTTTTACCTTGTCCATCAAAGAATCCTCCAGCAGACGAGCCTTTTGAAGACTCATACTATCAGTCGCAGCAGCTACGTAATATCTCGGTTTAAACTTCTCCATCTGCATAGCGTTCAGCAGATTCAGCATCTCCGCCGTGTGGCCGCCAGACAATTAAATAGAAAAAAAGGGATTAAAGAAAAACAGAAAATACCACAATTATCACTTAATTAAGATAGTGGAAAACAATGGGCTGCAAATTTCAGCACTATATGAAAATAGAAATGGGGGAATTTCTGCTAACCGGATCCCAACACGATCAGAGTACTCAGAGGCGGTAGAGGTTTTCCAGACCTGGGTTTACCGGTACAGTAAACAACGTACGAGATTCGGATCACAATCAAGGTAATTGTACCAATAATTAGCAAAATTGTGACGCCCATTTCAGAAAGAAGGCAGCTAGGTTTGCTATCCGATGCCAGAATCTTGCAACCTTTGTCAGTAAGAAGGTACGTATTTCTTGAAGAGCTCGGAAGATATATTCCTCTTTGCCGGCAGAGGAGAATTGGCAATGCGGAGTGGAAAGGGATCAATAAAAGAGAGCCTTTGTCTTCTAAAGTTCGTGCTCTCAGTTTACAACTACAATTTCCACATATCAAATCTATTACTCTTAGGCCTCATTTACTAAAAAGGATGTGATTGGACTACTTAATCAAAGTTACTGTTTCTTAGTGAACTGTTTCCATTGTTTACAAGATAGAGATGTGTTTTTAATGAAAATAGTCATGCATTTACTACACATGATTAAATTTCATGATATTGGTCAAAATGACAAATCTACGCATTCTCATTTGTCTGTCAGTCTGCCTTATCCCATTTTTTGCCCAAATCCCATTACGAGCCCTAAGCAAGAGACTATACATCCCAAGTTGATGTATCATAAAAGCATCAATGAACCTGCCTTGTTCCATAAACAAAGCAAACGAAATCAGAGCTTTTTTTGTACAGAGAATGTGCTCCTTCATTTCTTTAAACACCCTTTTATAATCTAAACTACCATCCATCTATCAATTATACAGAAAGGCGTAAATTTTCTATGAAAATTACATATTTGATCAAATCATCAAAATGTAAAGTCTAGTGAACTGCATTCCATAATTACAAAATTTTAAAAACATTATTGATTAAGGTACAAGCTAAAATAGTAACTTCATCCAGTCATAGTCAGAACATAATAAGAAAACAAAGACTGAACATGAAGTCGATAAACACATACTCAGCCCACCCTGAACCAAAAATAAAACGCATATAAAAATTATAATAAAGTGCATATGATCAATTTCAACGTATTCTAGAGGGTACGAGAGAGGAAATTACATAGAGGAACCAATCTTGAGAAATCTGACGTCATTTCGGTACCGCGGATCGGACTTGAAGGTGTCAATACAATTCGCTACCAGCACGTCGAAATCCAAAAAATTGTTGAGCTGGGTTGAATTCTGATTCTGCAAAGCTTTGTGCCGGACCTTGAATTTGTAAGAATTCGAAATGGTTGAGGAAATATGAGAAACTTCAGTCGAAAAAATTTGTGGAAAATAAGCAGGTATGAAAAATTAATTGAGTGGGAAACATATCCAAGCCAAGGTAAGAGAGGACTCTGTCAAACGGTGGAGGAGAGCCTGAAGATATCATTGGAATTTCTCGAGACTACGGCCATAGTTTTTTTGTTTTGTGGTGTGACGAGCAACACTTTTGTATGTCCCTTTCTTCTTATTAATTCAACATGGGCTTTTTTGTCATTTGATGAAGAAATTTAGGGGCAAAAGTAGAACTTTAAAATAGGGACATGTGGGATAAAATAAATCCCACCTCCAGACTAGGACAACTTTTATCAGTGAAGAAAAATACTATAAGTATATAAAAATGTACATAGAGGTGTACATAACACTCACATGGAGTGAGTTTATGTACACCTCTATGTACATTTGTAGGAGCCACAAGCCGCATTAGAATAATCTCTGTCACTATCAAGCATAATAAACAACGGATAAGGTCGAATACCCAACCTTCTCCTATCATGTCCTGCTTAGTAAATGAGGCCTTATCAATAAAAGGAACTAATGGTTTCTGTTCATTGACACGTGGAGTTTCAAATGTAAAAAGCTACACCGCCCTTTAATAAAATGTTGTCGTTTTTGTTGAAAAACGACGTCATTATTGTGTGTGTCAAATCACAAATGACGTCGTTTATTGTGAGTTGGGTTAGAGCATCTTTACTTTCGGGTGACTCTTTCATTTGGTTTAGCAGCATATAACTTGCAAAAAACTTTATCGGGTGTGCCGCCGCTCTCGATGAATGAATTGGATTGTAATGTTTAAAGGCACGGGCCACCAAGAGTAAAGTCCAGGCAAGTAATTGGACCTACAAAAGTCCTCGCAACAGGCGGCCCATAAAAGCACGCGAACAACCTAAGATGCTATGTTAAGTCTGTTGATCCCCCGATCGATAGACTTCATCCCTTGCCGATCACTCTCTAAGTCTTCTTGAAGAAAATTGGCGATCTATCCTCATCTAAACGCCAAACCAATAAAGTTAATAAGTCACCGCCCAAGTTGTCCTATTTTTAAAAGGCGAGTTTTGTATGGATACACGCGCCGCATCCTACGCCCCTAGCTGGCACGAGCTTTTATTACTTTTTTACTTTTACGGTGTTTAAATCCGACTCCTTCTAGTCCTAGCAAGGATATGAAATAAAATCATATACGAACATACTCATACCCACTCAAGCTAATATATAGCAAAAACACCTCATACATTCTTATAGGGTTGTATTTTATCTTCCTACAATCCTTCAATAAAATTTATGGAAAACCACTTTGAGATCGGCAACATTAGTGCCTCATTTATCTTTTCTACATACTTAATTTCTTAGTTAAGATGAATATGTTCATATTCTCTCATGATTTATTATTTCAATTACACCCTAAGGCATATTGTAACACTCTATTAAACCACCCAATCAGTATCAACTGTAACCGTTGGTGGTCGATCGTCAACAATAATTATTTTATAACGAGTTAAATAATATACAAATCACATATTAAAATATTATATATCGTATAAATAAAAAGAAAGAAAAAAATTAGTATTAATATTCAAAACTATGTTTTTATACTCAACATTCATTCACATTTATGCATTGCAAAAATTACGCACTAGTACGTGTAATAACGACAAGGCATCCTTCAAATTGGCTACAAAAGGAAAACAAGTTAGAAATCGCAGGCTGCCGTCCACGCTTTAAGAAATACACATATTTCAGCAGTAATCGTGTTCAAGCGGCCGGTGAAAACTAAAACCCCCACACCACACCACACCACACCACACCACACCTTGATCCACCGGAAAAACAGAAGACTGACGCACATCAGCCGACCGGCAAAATGATGGTGGATTTGAGCTCGTTCTCAGAGGAGAAATTTGACCCGAAGAAATGGATAAACGGGGCGGTCCAGCAGAGGCACCCGCAGGACCCGATCGATAAGCACCTCGTGGATCTCGAGATGAAGCTGCAGATGGCGTCGGAGGAGATTGCAGCCTCACTGGAAGAGCACAGCTCCGCCGCCCTCCTCCGCGTTCCGCGCGCCTCCCGTGACGTCCTCCGCCTCCGCGATGACGCCCTTTCTCTCCGGTCTTCTGTCGCCAACATCTTGCTGTTTCTCAAGAAGGTAATCGTGCTCTTACAGTGGCTTGTTGATCGTTGTTGCATTTTCACTAAAGCCGTTGTTTCTCTGTAGTGTAGCTCAACTTAGTGGGTAGATCCTTTGAGTGGTGATTTTATTTCGATTTTGCAAATGTCGATTTGGATTGGGCGAACGTGATGTAGTTTTGAATTGGGGAACGATAAAGTTGTCGCAGGTGTCCGTATAAGAGATGAATTTACATACATTGATATTTTTCTGGTGGTTTTTGTTTTCATAATCCCAGTGAGAATGAATGTGACAGGGTTTAAGAACCTGGTTTTGGACCTTCAGTCTGGCATTTATTGAATTTGAGGCAGACCAGTTGACTAAAAGTTGAGAAATAATGTCTTGTTAAGAATTAAACAGATCGGAGATTACTTCCCCTTGGGTCTAACACCAATGATGGATCCTTCTGAACCTTGCTTTGTTTTTCTCTTTTACAATTTAGATCTATAATCTGCGTGTGGAATTCTAGAACTTTTGTGTTTGTGGATAGGAATTTAATTGAATCAAGAGTAATTTAGGTCCATGTAAGATTTGAATAACAATATTAGAGAAAGGTGCAGGGTAATAGGTAGTCAGTGGAATGAATTGAAGGTACCATATCAAGTTTGTGAATTTGAACAGAACTGAAACTTGTCTAATGACTTGGAATATAGTGCTAGTTGTCTAGTATGTACATTATATTTTAGTCTGAAGTTTTGAGTTGAATTGTGTTGGACAATGTGTGAGAAACCTGTCAATACTCCAATGTCCTTTTGATGTTTGATATGGACTTGAATCTGTTCTGCAGGCTGAGGGATCCTCTGCAGAATCAATCGCAACTCTAGCTAAAGTTGACACAGTTAAGCGGAGGATGGAAGCTGCTTATGAGACGTTACAGGTTGGATCACGATTTTGATTTTTTTTTTTCAATTGGAACTCAGCTTTCTTGAATTGGTTTCTGTTTCTTGTTGGTAAGTGAAAGTTGCTTCTGCTGTTGAACAGGATGCTGCCGGGCTGACGCAGCTAAGCTCAACAGTTGAGGATGTATTTGCCAGTGGTGATCTCCCACGGGCTGCAGAAACTCTAGCTAACATGAGACATTGTCTGACGGCTGTTGGGGAGGTATATTTTTCTCAGCCTTGCCGTATTGCAGATGAGAATCTGGAAACTTTTTATGATTGATGAATTTGGGGTGATCAGGTGGCAGAATTTGCTAATATAAGGAAACAGCTTGAAGTTTTAGAAGATAGACTGGATTCAATGGTTCAGCCACGCCTTACGGATGCGTTAACTAATAAAAAGGTATTTCCCATCATCATATCATTGAAGGAACTCTAGATTCTTGGTTCTTTCCTTGTGCTTCTCCACACTGACAGCAAATTGGTATCATTTCTCCACTTTTATAGGTTAATGTTGCTCAAGAAATGCGAGGGATCCTCATTCGAATTGGGAGATTCAAGTCTTTAGAAAGTTACTACACAAAACTCCACCTCAAACACATAAGGAAGCTGTGGGAAGATTTTGACTCTGGGCAGCAACCTAATAAAAGTTCAAGTGAGAGGAATGAGGTAGAAAGGGGCTCAAGTACCTTCGATTCACAGTCAAGTTCCTCGAATCTGTCATTCTCGCGCTGGTTGCCAAGTTTTTATGATGAGTTGCTGCTTTATCTGGAACAAGAATGGAAGTGGTACTATTCGCATATAAATTTTACCCATATTTTTACTTTTATTTCTGAGTGATGTGCTGCTCTTGTTTTCCTGACCGGACACATGGTGTAGTTAGAATACCTGTTTCATTATCAGTCAGTACGTGATGTTGGTCATCCACTGCAACTTGAATCAACATTTGACATGCATAATCATTTAAAGTATATTTGTTCTTCTTTGTGGTTCTGATGCATTCAATAACGCAATAATACTGTTTCCCAGGTCACTGATTTTATTTCAAGGCTCCTAGCCCATGAGTACTAAAGTGACCCAGGAAAGGAAGTCTAGATACATCACACTTGCATCCTAGACTTTGTCGGTTTTAATTTGAGGTGTTTAGAATAGTTCAAAGAAGGTAGATTAAAGTAAAATAACGTGAAGAAGTTGGATATTCTAACAATTTAAAATTCTCGCGAGCTAAGCCTAAGTTACTACATTTTCCATCAAAATGTAGATATAAGCAGAATAAGGTGATGAATCCATGTCTACCGTTCATATTTTACAATTTCCATATAAAGTTGGTTGTTTAGAGTGTCGTAAATGGGATGATCCTGAATTCGATAAGGTATACCTGTCTCATTTATACTTGAAGGTATAGGTTGAGAAAGCTTGATATGTTATTATATTGTAAAGGGTCCAGATTTTATTGTTTTCTTTCATGCCAAGGGTGAATTGTTGTGAGGGTATATTTCAAAGTAAATTTTCTCTTGATTTGGGATCTTTAAGATCAGTGGGGTAAAACTCCTATGGTTGTCATGGGTATATAACTTGATCAACTTGTTATCATGAAATGCTAGAAGCTGGTATGGAAGTGTTTAAATTTGATTACTTTTGTCTTGGCAATGGCCAGATCCTAACCAATGTGATCTATATGTGCATTGCCTAGAATAAAACTCAAAGTTCTTCTGCCTGTGACCTTTGTGCACAATAAGAGCATTTCCAATGGTCTTTCTATTTCTCCATTTTGTTGCCACATGACACAAATAATCTTATGTGGCTTGAAAAAACTCTAGAAGGCTTTCTAGATGTAGAAGCCCTTCTAGACAACTTCTATTGTATATTAGAGTATTTATTCAATTTATTTATCTTCTTCAACCAATTAAAATTTTACACATCACATATGATACCACAATTAACATAAACCATTGGAGACATAATTTTTTAGTTTTCATTCTCCATGCCATACAACACAAAATGGACAATTTTCCATTGGAGATGCTCTAATGATCTCATGATAGTGAGGGCTACAGATTTAAACTTGTGAAATTTACAGTTATCAGCTACCTTATAATTTATTTGGTTCTTATTCTGTTGGCTGTTGATTGTAAATATACAGAGCAATTATGCTGATGTAAGTCAATCATTCTCTCATAAAAATTCCACTTCAGGTGCATGGTTGGTTTCCCTGAAGATTACAGAACTCTTGTCCCGAAATTGTTGGTTGAGATGATGTCATCCATTAGTGCAAGTTATATATCTCGTGTTAATCTTGCTACTGGGGTTGTTGTTCCGGAGACTAAAGCATTGGGGAAAGGTGATACTTCAAATTCTCTCTTTTTTTTTTTATTCTAACAATTTTATATCATTTCAAATATGGGATTTCAAAAGTTGGTTTGCATGTTTAGTGTGTTTTACGTGCGGGGTATTGCAAATGACTTGCTCTCCTCACTAATAACTAACAAGTTGTTTGAAATCAGTAACTCATTAGCAAGTTCCAAGCTATTGCTTTTAGAGTTAACCAATTCTAATTATAGATTGTGTTTTTATATTTTGGCTATATTTTTATTTATTCTGCATCTAATATGACGCTTCTCACTACAAATGCAAAAATAATTAAATAGATTTCATCCGAAATGTGTGAAATGTGTCAGATTGCTTAAAGCTTGATAATGTTGTTGGATTAATCTTAGAAAATGAACTATTCCTCATGCAACTTTCGGTCCTGCTATTATGAAAGATGGTTGTTGTCTTCCCAGAAGCTCCCTCAAACTTTAGTTAAGTATCTATATCACTTTGGTGAAGCAGATATTGTTTACATAACATGCTATGCTTTCAACATATGGTTGTTACGAACCTTAGGGTTTTTGGATGAATGAATGATTCACATATATGAAGATGCCCATATATATAGACTTAGGGCCTTGAGTATGTATGGACTGGGCCTATAATATAGTTACCACCCCCCTTGAAACTCAAGGAGGAGGTGGAGGATCCGAAGCATTGAGTTTGAGCAAATGAAGCCGTGCTTTGGTGAAAAGTCTATTGCAGTTGTAACGTCACTGAAGAACAATTGTTTTATGTTGACTATGAGACCGGGTAAAGGAAGCATTAATACCAATGTGTTTTGTAAGTTCACGCTTCACAAGATCATTGGTAATTTGGATGGCTCCAATATTATCACAAAGAAGAGGCGTAGGAGCATCACATTGAATACCAAAATCGGCTAACAACCATCAAAGCCATATAATTTCTGAGGTGGTTGAAGCAAGTGCTCAAAGTTATGCCTCTGTGCTAGATCGAGATACAGCTGCCTGCTTCTTGACTTCCACGTAAGAGGAGAAGAACCAAGAAAAATGCAATAACCAGTGACAGAACGGCGATCTGTTGGATTACTCACCCAAGTGTAGTCTAAGTAAGCATGGAGCTGAAGCGGACTATCACGAGCAATAATAAACACTGGGATGAAGTTTCCCTTGAGGACCACGAAGCAAATGCCCAAAATGAACCGAAGTAGGAGCACTCACAAACTGACTTAATATATGAACATTGTGAGCAATGTCAGGCCTGGTAAGTTGGTAACAGTACGGTAAACGCCTACAATATGTCGATAGCCATAGGGATCCTCAACAGGCGTGCGTACCATCAGTGGAAGCGGGACGAAGCTGTAAGTGAAGATCCATAGGGGTAGCCGTTGTCCGATTATGAGTAATACCGAAACAACGGCCGGGACATATTAGAGTACACGAACCCTAACCCCGACAGTTGACGGATCTGAAAAAGGGAAAAACAGACACCAAAACCTCCCGAATCTCAAATCTAAAAAGCCTCGCAGAAAGGGGACAGAATTCCGAACCAACGGACGCGTGCCGGGAAAAATTCCGGCGAGCCACGCGCCCTCACGCTCCGGCGCACCGGCGTGTGGGATGGCCAGCAGAAAACTCTGGCGGTGCGTGTGGCTTACACGCGCAGCTTCCGGCGGCGAAACTTGGCCGGAAAGTCGATCTCGAGGCGGTGAGTTGACTAGTGTGGGAGGTGAGATCGAAAAAATAAATATTTATTTGTTGGTAACAGTAGAAGTGGTGCAAATTTTACTGACATTTGGAATGTCAGGATGATACACTTAATTATTGTATAGGAAGTTGGCTTGTTGATTTGTCTATGTTGGCAGAAACTGGAAGAAACCAGGAGTGTAATTGGGCCATTGGAATCTGTAACAGTATCAGCATTAGATTTTGAATCAATATTTATAAATCCCAAAGTTGTTGTTCTTAGAGATTGATTCATCTGATATCTTCTTGCCTCTTGGTTTCAGGTATATTAGACATCTTATCTGGAGATTTGCCTAAAGGTGTCCAAATCCAGACTAAACATCTAGAGGCTCTGATAGAACTACACAACATAACGGGAAGTTTTGCCAGGAATATTCAGCATTTGTTTTCCGATTCAGATCTTCATGTATTATTAGATACATTGAAGACAGTCTACCTGCCATACGAAACTTTTAAACAAAGGTAACCACACTTCTCATTTGTATCGTACTTTCATTTACCTAAATGCCATGGCATTCTCCTTTGCATACTTCTCCGCAGTCGTGGCCTGTGGGACATGTTCAGTTATTTCGTACTGTTTTACTTTGTTTCTTGGGTCCAATGGGTATATACTCGAGCATTGAATAAATGTATTACATGGTGAATGGAAGTAGTCCCTGCGACCCATTTTGATAGTCCCCAGCTTTTTACATCCCTTCTCAAAGTATTAATCATGATGGGAAGCATAATAGAAACATTGAATATTGTTTTCGATATAGCAAACTACATGAAATGTTTTTCTCAATCATTGTGAAAATGAGAAACAATACTACCTTTTTCCGAACAGTGGAATATATGGTAAAATCTATCCTTTTGTATGCACTGTTCGTTTCATGCTTGACATAACTTACTTTTATTTCATAATTAAGATATGGGCAAATGGAGCGTGGTGTGCTCTCTGGTGGTATTGCTGGCCTTGACCTCAGGGGAGTGAGTACTCGCATTATTGGCGTTCAGGGTGTTGAGCTCAGCGAAACAGTTAGAAGAATGGAAGAGTCCATCCCACAGGTCATCTTACTTCTTGAAGCCGCCACAGAGAGATGCATTAGCTTCACTGGTGGGTCCGAGGCAGATGAGCTAATTCTCGCTCTTGATGACGTCACCCTACAGTACATCTCCACTCTTCAGGGGAATCTAAAATCACTAAGAACAGTATGTGGAGTAGATTTAGATACCATTGGATCAGACAGGAAGGAAGCAGCTTCACCCGCACGAAAGGTGGATTTTACATCGAATGAGGAGGAATGGTCTTTCGTTCAGGGGGCTTTGCAGATTCTCACAGTTGCGGATTGTTTGACGAGCCGGATTTCTGTTTTCGAGGCTTCCTTAAGGTCTACGCTTGCCCGATTGAGCACTAATCTGTCCCTCTCTGTGCACGGCTCGAGTTTTGATCGAAATCAATCTCGTGTAGCTGACGATGATGGACATGGGGAATTGTCTACTGCAGCTGGAAAGGCTTCCCTGGATATGGCAGCCGTTCGGCTTGTTGATGTGCCTGAAAAGGCCCGTAAACTTATGAACCTCTTGGAACAGGTAATCTGACATTACAACGAGTTTGGTCATATTTTGAGTTCAGTATAGTAATTATACCAAACTATCCTTTGAAAGAGAATTAATGAATCTACTCATATTGATGGCCTTCTCCATGCAAGAAAAACTATTCTGAGATTTGCCTGTAAATGGACGTAATCTGTAATTTTCTTGATTCCTAACGTCTTTCATTTGGTTCTTGCAGTCAAAAGATCCCCGATTCCATGCCCTCCCAATGGCCTCTCAAAGAGTTGCGGCTTTTGCAGAGGCAGTGAATGAGCTAGTTTATGATGTGCTCATATTGAAAGTCAGGCAACACTTTCGTGATTTGTCTCGTCTGCCTGTATGGTCTTCTGTTGAAGAACAGAGTGCTCACCGCATCCCAAGCTTTAGCGCCTATCCTCAGCCGTACGTGACTAACGTTGGTGAATACCTTCTTACTTTACCCCAGCAACTGGAGCCCCTTGCAGAGGGCATTTCAAGCAGTGATGCCAATGCTGAAGAGGCACAGTTCTTTGCAACCGAATGGATGTTCAAGGTAAATTCTCCTTCATAAACTCTTTTAATTTGGACGTGCGTAGGAGAGACTTCGAGGAACCGGTGAGAAGGGTAGAAACATTAGAATTAAGAACGTAAATTATAAAGGGGAGGGGTAGACCTAAGAAAACTTGGAAGGAGACAATAAAAAATGATGTAAAATATTTAAACTTGAATGAGGATATGTGCTTTGATCGAGCACGATGGCGAAATGTGATCCATATAGCCGACCCCACTTAGTGGGTTTTTAACGGCTTGTTGATTGATTGATTGATTGAAACTCTTTTAATTTGGATGGTTAAATCCACCTTACGTTTAATGCCTTAAGTAAATACTAGTACAATTACAACCCATCTTGGTATCATTTAAAAGAACCCACTGGTCATATTTGGTTCTATTTTACAAATTGCAATAGTTGAAGAGTGTTGTTTAAAAATTACAAACTACAAGTGAGTCCTTTCTAAAACTTGATTGGGATGTGTAATTCTCTATGATGATTTGTTCCTTTTACAATTGAGCTAATCCTCAGGGAGATTTTTTGGTAATTTATGCCGCAATCAATGTGAACTTTGCCACAAGCCTCTGCATTTCTCTGAAAATGGAATGATAGATTTTGTCTAACGTTTTATCATGTTGGTATATAGGTGGCTGAGGGAGCTACTGCTCTTTATATTGAGCAGTTGCGTGGGATTCAAAAGGTTACGGATCGTGGAGCCCAACAGCTATCTGTGGATATCGAATATTTGAGCAACGTGCTCTCGGCTCTATCAATGCCCACCCCACTCGTTCTCTCCACATTCCATACGTGTTTTTCGACCCCAACAGATCAGCTCAAGGAGCTCGTGAATTCGGATTCTGGTAATCAGCTCGATCTTCCAACAGCCAACCTCATATGTAAGATGCGTGGTGTAAGACTGGATTAAGGAATCCCACAAATGCTTGAATTTCATGATGAATATATTTAGGAAGAGCTTTACGTATATTTGCATAATTGAGGATTCATCTGGGAAGTTGGAAAAAATGCACGCAGCTTGTCTCTGAGCATAGAAAAAAAAAATCTGATGTATCAAAAGATCCCAGCATGGAGGCGCAGTTTTTTCTTTTTTTTTTTTTCTTTTTTNGAAATGTTCGTGCTGTGTCGTGATTGTGATATGAGATATTTTTTGTTTATGATTAACTGTAGTTTGGCATTCTTTAAAATAAATTTCTTATGTGTTATCTGTCGATAGCGTGTTTTATGAAGAATCTGCTCGGATTGCTCAGCTACGTGTGTATGTCATGGGGTATTTGTAATTCTAATTCTAACTTCACCAAAAGTATACTCTTCCTCATAACCCAAATATATAGATTACTGTAGATATTATTCAATTACTGAACCAATATTTCATAATTCCCATTTGGCCATATTAGTACATTTGCAATTATTTCTACTTCCTTTTGTTTTGTGTGTCGACGTGATTATCTGCACAGATCACAAGTTCATGTCCACCAGTAACTTGAATCGATATTGAAATACCTCAATATTTGTACTGCAGATTCCCACAAACTCACTCATGTACTTGATCACCAAATAGCATAACGTCTGGGAGACTCAACCATCTAACAAAAACAAAAACATAAGCTGCAGCAAATCAATCCTGACAATTACAAACTTGAATATGTATGGACTAAAATTTTCTTATATACATATTTTTTGTACATAATGGTGAACATCTCACATGAGGACGACCCACCTTCTAGCGCAATCTGCAGCTAATTCTAAAATTATGAAACAAATATGGTGACAAAAATGTCTCTTATATAATCTCAAATGAATAATAATTTTGGGTTAAATTGAAAAATCGTGTTACTTGACCGTTTGAAAAGAAAAAAAAAAAAAGAGTTTTATATTATTAGCTGCAAATTTTTTCAGTTTTTTTTCACCCCAATACTTTATTCTAATTACGACAGTGTTTCCTCTTCCATCGGAAAATCCAAACCCAACTCCATTTACATGGTAACTACAATGGAGCAAGCGACACCACCACCGCCGCCGTCGTCGTCCAAGAGCTGGAGCATCCACACCCGCCGCGAGATCACCTCCAAGTACGAGATCCAAGAGCGCGTGGGCTCCGGCGCGTACGCCGATGTTTACAAAGCCCGCCGCCTCTGCGACTCGCTCACTGTCGCCCTCAAGGAGGTCCACGACTATCAGTCCGCCTTCCGGGAGATCGAGGCCCTCCAGACCCTTCAGAGCTGCCCAAACGTCGCCGTTCTGCACGAGTACTTCTGGCGCGACGACGACGACGACGCCGTTTTGGTGCTCGAGTACTTGCCCGCCGACCTGGTCTCCGTGATAAAGGCTGCCAAGAAGGATTGGGGCGGAGGAATCAGTGTCGGTGAGGTCAAGCGGTGGATGGTGCAGATTCTGGCCGGGGTCGACGCCTGCCACCGCAATTCTATCGTTCATAGAGATTTGAAGCCGTCGAATTTGCTGATATCTGCTGACGGGGTTCTCAAAATCGCGGATTTTGGGCAGGTATCTCTGTAGCTAATAGAAGTGTTTTTTTTTTTTTTTNCTTCTTTTTTCGAATTTGGTTTCTCTCTTTGTTTTTTATGTGTTCCTTCTAATGAATGAATGTTGAAAATCCGAATTACTACCATAGCTTTCGAACTAATGACAGTCGTCTAAATTATGGATTAGTAATCCTTGTGGGAAATGGGATCATAATTTGGCCGTTTGCGAATTCAAGGAGAGTAATCCAAAAGGGAAGGTTGTATTCAAACACTATCCGTGTTTTATTTTATTTTTTGTCAAGTACTCATTCAGCTTATGTGATGCACGTTATGAAGCAATAATGCGACTTGTTGGGATCGAATAGCTTGGAACTTACGCGACATATCTCTACAAGTGCATTTCGGTTAATTGTATTAGGTGTACAAGAATCTGGTGTTTTTGAAATGACCTGCCTCGAAGTTGCGTTATCTCATCATTTTTATGACATTGCAGCAACCCTCTATTTAGCTCTCAATATTATCAGCATAATAACTTCTTTAATGTTTACTATAGTCACCATACAATATTAGCATTTGCATAGGCAGTAAGTTTTCATTTATTTTCTCGTGTGTTCAGGCTCGAATACTTCGTGCTCCAGGAATTGTTGGCGATAGTTCATATGATCAAATTTCCGAGCAGCCTTCTCCAAATCAACCAACTTTATTTCAACCACCAGAGGTTTTTCCCACCCAAGAAGAAGAAAGTCGTTCTAATCAAGAACATACAAACAAACCAGGCCGTGAAAAATCCGTTCTTGAGCCAAATCCCTACTTTGCAAATGATTTTGATGAAGAGATTATTAGCCGTGATGGGGCTGCTTCAAATCTCGCCACATGCACAACAAGTGATGCAGAGGACCTTTTCCTGCAGCAATCTTATTCTTATGAAGGTGATGATTTTGTAGCTCGTGAAAATGTCCCGCTGCTTACTTCATGTGTCGGCACCCGGTGGTTTAGAGCTCCCGAGCTACTATATGGCTCCACAAGCTATGGGCTCGAGATTGATCTTTGGTCACTCGGGTGTATTTTTGCCGAGCTCTTTAGTCTAGAGCCGATTTTCCCAGGCAGTTCGGATATTGATCAGCTGGGCAAAATTATTAGTGTATTGGGCAATTTGACAGATGAAGTCTGGCCTGGCTGCAGCATTCATCTTCCTGATTACAATATAATTTCTTTTAGTAAAGTGGAAAATCCTACTGGATTAGAAGCTTGCCTCAAGAACCGATCCCCTGATGAAGTGCTGATTGTGAGGAGGCTTTTGTGTTTCGACCCGGCAAGTAGAGCTACGGCTATGGAATTGCTTAATGATAAGTACTTCAGTGAAGAGCCTTTACCGGTTTTTTTATCTGAGTTGAGGATTCCTGCTAAATTTGGGAGTCGTGATGATGAAGATTCATCTATTGATTGGAATGATCATAGGGATTTTGGGTCGGATTCAGACTTTGATGAATTTGGCTCGTCTCTTGTGACAACCACAGAAAATGGGTTTTCGATCCGGTTTTCTTGATGTTGATGGCAAGGGTTTTACCTTGATTGATTTTGACTTATCTCGAGCGGACATTCATCATATTGCTGTTCATTCATTAATCAGTTGGCTTATGGACTTTTTTGAAAAGGTAAGCATAATATGTGGACATGCTAGAATTTTGTCTATAAGCATCATGTGGGCTCAGGTGAGAGAGATTGTTTTGTTATTTATGTTTCTTGTCATACCAAACAATTCTGAGGAATATATATAAATATAAATATATATATATATATATATATATATATATATATGAAGAAAGTTATGTTGTAATAATGCAACTTTTTTATTTTGGAGGTGTCTTTGACATCATCTTCATTTTACTTCATTTTCCAAATTGCCTTGGAGAGACGCCTAAACACGAAAGACTATGATTTTTGTTAAAGTGCATAGCTGCATGTAGTGTTGTTAAATTAAACGAACTTGGCTCGGCTTAGCTCGGTTGATTAAGGCTCGAGTTTGGCTCGAGCTCGAGGTCTTAACGAGCTGAGCTCCAGCTCATTCAAAGCTCGTTTGGTTGACGAGCCGAGCTTAAGGCTCGTTAAGCTGGAAAAGAGAATTTTTATATAATTTTCTATAGTTCGGCTCGTTAAGGCTCAAACTCTGCTCGTTAATTGTGATAAACGAGCTAAGCTGGAGTTCGATTTCTGGCTCGTTTACAGGCCTAGCTCCATGTAGATGCATTTGACATTGGTTATGCTCTTCGTTCATCTTTGCTTTTGCCCTGTCTTTTTGTTTGTTGGATTCATTGGTTTGTAATTCCCCTACTATACGAAGTTAAGCTGAATGTTGATGCTTTTTTAACCTGATGTGTTATCTGCAGGACTGTATTTAAGACAATTGACCGAGTTTCTGAAGACTCGTTAGCTGTTTTTGTTCACAATTGAAACATTTCACCACATGATGTAATTGCACTCGGGACTTACATATTTTTCATTTGATATAAAGTATATTCATTTTATATTCTATTAAACGTAAAATAATATTGTTTTTATCTTGTTTATTTTTGTAGTTAAATTTTTTAAATTAGCTCCTAGGGCTAAATTTGAGGATGGTACTTGCCACTTCATTAGCTGCCCGTTAGCTCTCCAGGAAGCAAGAAGTAACATGCAGAACATATCATAGGAAAAAGATGTTACTATAAATAAACATTTTCAAGAGGTGGCTAAATGATAGAAATTTATGTATGAATAAGTGAACATCGTAAATCGAAAGTAACAACTAATCCAACTAAATTTGATTATTTAATATATTAATTGTAATATTGAAATTATTATATTTTAAACAGGGGTTTCATAAAACTGTTTTCCTATTGTGATATTGTTTTTAAGTGCCTTAATATTTGTTACACACTTACACTATATCAACCTTATTATCTTACACATTTTTTTGCTTTTTCCTTTTCATTCTAACTTATATGTAATTAATATATTAATATTATTCGTATAGTTAATTAATCTTATATAAAATTTATTGAATTATAATTATAAAATTAAAATTACATATTTAATGTATGCCATCATATCATACAATTGATAATCTATCTCACCCAATGGCCCCTAAAAGTAGCTTATATATAAAACACCAAATTTTGATGTATTTGAAGATGGTAAGCTTAGTGAGCTTTATTTTGATCGATTTTCAATGTATTTAAAGATGCTACTTATAACTTCTTTTTTTTTTTTATTAATATGAAGATGAGTTTGAGCCAATACTCTTATAAGTTAAGTTATTGTATAACTAGTGTATACAACAAATCACTCTCAAATTCATATGTAGTTACATATATCTATTTTATCTTTTTATATATTCTACAGTGATATTCAGTTAATGTTGAAATTTGAATTAGTTTATAAAGGTTAGCAAAAAAGAAAATTAAAGTAAATGATGTGTTCTTTATTCCATATCATATATGTATGGACCTTTCAACTTTTCTTTTCCAAGTTAATGATGAGTTTTATCGTAAAGCCCTAAATTTTGGACACAAACAATTTTACTAATTAGGGTTTATATACACACAATAACCTATCCGCCCTCGACTAAAAATAAATATATGTTGCATTCCATTCAATCCATTAGTCTATTTTTCCTCCACCTTTGACTAGTACGAGTGCCAGCTAACAATGTATATAAAAAAAATAATATATTTTTTATGTATATACAAAATGAAATAGAGAAGTTTTTCATTTGTATATACAAAATGAGATTTTTTATGTATATACAAAATGAGATTTTTCATTTGTACGTTTTATCAGTGTTACAATATAATGATTTTTTTTATTCATATGTAATGAATTTAGATAATGTTTTTAATTAATAAATAATTTATTAAGTTTTAATAATTATTAATAGATGATTACTTTTATAATAAAAAAATAAATTTATTTTTTTAAATTGAAATTTATCATAAGATTATTACTTTAATATATATCATATATGAAAAACTGATAATAAATAAAAATATTAACTTCTAAATATGATTAATAAGATGGAATCCCAATCTACATTAATACACATAGAATTACGAAGTGGATTTGAACATTACGGCTGTGTTTGACAAGCATATAAGCTAGTTTATATTTTATTTGATTAGCATATAAGCTTTTTGTATCCAAATATAAGTTTGCTTTGGTAGAACGAACTTCTTTAAAAAGGTCGAGCTTATCTAATAAACTTCATTGGGTAGCTTTTCATTAAGACCATTGAAATTTATATTTCATCTTGTTTTTCAGCTAATTTAACCAAACACTTTTATATAATCTAGCTTTTCAACCATAAGTCTATGATCTATAAACTCGAAATTCGCTTAAAAGTTATAAGCTAACTTAACAATGAATACGTTTTAAATTATATATAAAAATAAATTAAAAAAATAGTATTATACATTTTTATAGAATATTTATTATTCATCAATTCAAATACTTATGACTAATCACTATTAACATGCCACATCTAATAACTATATTATTATTAATTATTATTTTTCATTACAAAGTTGAAAAAGAATCGAACAGAGTGAATTTAGAGCATCTCCAATGGATTGTGAATTGTGAGATTGTAGAAGTAGTCTGATAAAAAATGTCTCCAACAGTCATTTTTTTACTTCCATTCCTGCTGATGTGGCATGAAAGAGATGAAATTATTCTAGAAGTCTTTCAACATGTGAAAGTACTTCTAGAAGTCTTAAATATATTATTTTATATATATTTAAATTATCATGATACAATTAACAAAAAATAAAAGTTAAAAAAATATAATAATATTTATGTAATGATTATTTTATTTGTGAAAACATGTATGTAGTATTTACAAAAATATTAACTAAATTTGAAAAAAAAAATCAATTTATAATCTAAGTAGTTGATTAAATTATAATTTGTTGGTATTTATATTTATACACTTTATCAAAAAGCATATTAATTTACATAAATAAAATAAAATTGATACATTTATATAATTATATTATAAATTTAATGGTATATATTTTGTCAAAATTATATATAATATATTTAATACACATGTATAGACATTTACTATGTTTAGAGAATAATTTAGTCCTTTCAGTCCACGTGGAAAAAAAAACCTTCTATTTAACTATCACCTAGATTACAATATTACAATTTAGTGAATTCATTGGAGATGCTCTTAATAATGCATTTCCTAACGAACTCCTAAAATATAAAGAAATTGTCAATTGTTAATTTCCAACTTAATTGTCAATTGTTAGAAGTCGTCCCCATTTTTTCAACTTTTAATCACATGATTTTCTTTTAAAATTAACTCTGTAGTCTGTTCTACTCAGCAGTTAAGACTTTCATACGTTTTCACATCGACTACAACTATTCCATCCGTGTGTTACGGTGGGTATGTATATATGTATCTATAGACGCTTCAATAGAGCTTCAATCGGAGAGTTGCTTGTCGGTATTGATTAGAGTGATCTGAAGAAAAAACTTGTGTTGCTGTTTAATTTTTTATTTTTTTTTTAACTTTTTTCCCAATTTTCTCCAGATCTTCTGAGGGATGGCGGAGGAGATCAGCCACCCGTCGAGGTACGTCAAGCTGACGAAAGAGCAAGCGCCGACGGAGGACATTAATCCCGGCGAGCTTAATCTGCCCATTGATGTTCCTCAAGTACTCTATCTTTCTCTCTCTTATTGATGAAGTTTCTGATTACTCGTTGAAATTTCATTCGGAATTCCTAAAAGTCATAACACATTGGGATATTTTTCTTTCCCTTAAAATATATAATGGTTCATAAAAAATTGGTGCGGTTAGGGATCTGCTTTGTCTTGTTGTGTTTTATTTACTCGTTCTGACTGTGAATTTTTTAAGAATGCCGGTTAGTAGTTCATGGTATTGGGAGGAAGTGATTCCTTGATGTGTACTCTTTATTGTAAAGGCAATGGTGCTATTGCACAAGCACTTGTCTTGCTTTGAGTGGTTCGATTTGCTTTGGCCAAGGGCAATGTAAACGAGACGCTGAGTTTGCATAGGTTCCTGCTTTAACCTGACTCTGGCCTGGTTACCTTACTCTTTATTGTAAAGGCAATGGTGCTTTGCACAGGCACTTGTCTTGCTTTGAGTGGTTCGATTCGTTTTGGCCAAGGGCAATGTAAACGAGACGCTGAGTTTGCATCGGTTTCTGCTTTAACCTGATTCTGGCCTGGTTACCTTACTTTACCATAAGAAGAGATTATTCAAGTTGGAATTTGATAAGTTGTTGGCGATAAATCTAAATTGATCAATGCCCATGTTTGGATAATGTTTGTATAGTATAGTTGACTGTGAATCTTTATCAAGAATACCAATTAGATTTTCACCTGACTCGTTCGAAATGTATTTTTGTGTGAATTCCACATTCCATTGGGAACTTAGATGTATTATCTGTGTGGCTTATCCTACAGTTGCACGTCCCCAAGTGCCATGAATGTGGACAGGCGCTACCAGAAAGCTATCAAGCTCCCGCTGATGAACCTTGGACTACTGGGATTTTCGAATGTGCTCAAGACCCTGAAAGTTGTAAGATTACAATTTTTTGAGTGAAATTTCTAAAAATCAATGTTGAGCAGGGGAATTAGAGCAAAAGGTAACAATTAGAAACCTTGAGTTCTTAATCTAAACTGTAATTTGGTACAACTGTTGGGAAGTTGTATTGGTTCCGTGTATGTGAATGAGGGAATGTGGAAGTTAATATGATGTTCAATTTTTTACTGTTACGAAGGGATCTTCATGACTGATCAATTTCGATTCTCAGGCCATTGGATGCCATTCTTCTTTTACCAAAAGCCCTAGATTACATTAAGCTGTGATATTTATTGAAAATATTGTACTATGTTATTGAATTTCATTCCGTGGCTCCAGTGTGGCTGTCATAGTGATATTGGGTGAAAGTTAATTTCCCTCTCTCTCCCCCTCTCTCCTCATCTCTCTCACACACAGCGCTCACTCAAACACACTCTTGAAGTGCTCTAGTTTCTTAACTAAATTTTCTCTTAGTGCTTGGAAATTGATATACTTGGACTTTCTAATGTTTGATTTGATTATGCTGTTTGCAACAGTTTAACTTCTTATCCAAATTGTTTTCCCGTTGGTAATGATCACCTGTTTCACTTTCTCGTCTTCTAAAACTTGAAATTTGAGGATCTCACCCATTTGCTCGGTCAAACTTCCCAGAATCTCTGATGTTTTTTTTTTTTTCAAAACCGGCAACAGGTCGTACAGGGTTATTTTGCCCATGTATCTTGTTTGGCCGTAATATTGAACAACTGAGAGAGGATACTCCATGGACTGGGCCGTGCATTTTCCATGCTATTTTCATAGAGGGTGGACTTGCCTTGGCTGCGGGGACAGCAGCCCTGAATGGTTTAATTGACCCAAGGACTATATGCCTTATAACCGAGGGATTGTTTTTCAGTTGGTGGATGTGTGGAATATATACTGGCTTAGTGAGACAGTCGCTGCAGAAGAAATATCATCTCAAGGTTACGACAAAACTACCCTTTTTTTATTGTATACTAGTTTACTTTGTTTTTTATTGGATGCAGAACCTTGAAGGCTATAAGTTTGTTGCTGCAAATTTTGAGTTCATCCGATCTGTTTCAGTAGTTGACTTGGTTAAATTCTTCATACAAATTCATCTTATATTATTTTATTTATGTCACGTGTCTAATGTGTTTAAAATGTCTTATACTTGCCCTCACCACCCACAGTTTAGGTTAATTAACAAGAAAGGAAATAAAAGATAGGTTTTGGAAATTACAGATACCCCTCATCACATTTGATCTTGTCATACGTTCAAAGGTGATTTTTTCTTGCATGGAGAGGACAACTGATTAATTGTATTAATGTCGGGAGTTTTTCTGAAAAATGTTATTATCCTATGAAGAGAAAAACTTTTAGATTGAATCAATCCCCAAGGACAAACTTGTGGACTCCAAAATATTGTGCTTCCTTTTTTGTCCTTGGCAGAATGATATGTTTGGTAAACCTAGCTGATAAGCTAGCAGCTTATTGCTTTTAAGTGAATTTCGAGCTTATAGCTGATGACTTACGACTTATGGCTGAAAAACTAGATTATATAAAAGTGTTTGGTAAAATTAGCTGAAATAAAAGGGCTTATTTGAAAAGCTACCCAAGGAAGCTTATGAGATAAGCTCCAGCATTTTAAAAAAGCTCGTCCTACCAAACCAAGCTTATTTGAATACAATAAGCTTATAAGCTAATCAAATAAGCTATAAGCTAGCATATATGCTTACCAAACACAACCTAAATCTTTTTGCTGCTAATTTACTAGGTTTTATATTTTTTGTTTTCCTTGTAGAATTCGCCGTGCGATCCTTGCATGGTGCACTGCTGCTTGCACTGGTGTGCCATATGCCAAGAGCACAGGGAACTGAAAGGCCGCCTATCAGACGACACCCCAATGCCGATGACTATAGTCAATCCGCCTCCCGTCCAAGAAATGAACGCCTCAATTGACAGCCACCATTCAGCACTACCACCGGCTAATGGGGGCGAACAAGTTAATGTAGAGATGCAGGCTTTGTAGAAAATCTCCATCAAGAAAAATATGCTAGAGATTCACTTCCAAACAGCTTCGGGCAATTAAAATCCTTCATGTCCTTTCACTGTAGGAATGTAAGTGGTGTGACTTTTTGAGTTTCCCTATTGTGCGCACAATACAAGATTATCTTAGTCTGGTGAGACCACATATGAGTGCACTTTTTGGAGTTTTCTTCCTGAAAATAGCATATGTGCTGTTTATATTATCCTGATGCTGAAGGGGCAAATTTGAGTTGGTTTTCGATATTTGTTTGAAACTTACATGTCTCTTTCTTCTTTTTTTTTTTTTTTG